>CM027119.1:20365127-20632921 GCA_015476505.1 Urochloa ruziziensis | reverse complement strand
CTCTCTCCTACAGCGGCGCGGCGCGGCTTCCTCTCCCCAACGCGCGTTGCTCCCTGTCCCCGACGGCGGGGGCGCAGCTCCGTCTCCCCGGCGGCGCGGCGGGCGCGGCTCCCTCTCCCTGGCGGCGGCGCGGCAGGCCCGTCCACCTCCTCGCCCGGCGGCGACACGGGCAGACCGGCCCAGCGGCTCCCTCTCCTCCTCTCTCAGATCCGGCTCGCTCCGGCGGAGGTCAACGGCGGGGCGCGGTGCGGGGGCCGGCCGGCGTGGGAGGCGCCGCGCGCGGGTGGTCGGCGTGGCCTGTCTCCGGCGGCGGCGGGGGGTCTGGCCGGCTGTTAATTTTTTTTTACTTTTCCAAAAATCTTTGCCGAGTGTTGTCCCAGACATACAGCAAACCCTTCGCCGAGTGTCCGAAAAAGGACACTCGGCAAAGAGGCCATTTGCCGAGTCGGTAGTTGCAGTGTGCTCTTTGCCGAGTGTTACACTCGGCAAAGCCTTTGCCGAGTGCATATGTGTCTTCGCCAAGTGTTTTAGACACTCGGCAAACGTCCGGCCTCCTGTAGTGATTGCCGGCGTTCATCGCCGGGTGCTGTCCTGGGTACGTGCCGCACGCTACCCTAGCCATTGTGCTGCTGCCAGCTTGCTGCGTGTGAGCCCACGCCGGGTTCCATGTATGCGCAGCCGAGGCGCCACAATGTAGCTGCTGTCTGCATCACGTGTGAAAGGGGTTTGGAAACTGTAGATCAAATTGGAATGAATGGGTCTGAGTTGCCAGTTGATTCACCAAACACAGTTTACTCTCGAACATTAAGCTCGGGTGTTACAGGGCTATTATTCCGCCGTTGCACAAAGAGTAACAGCACCCAATTCGATCTTGAGCCATACAATTAACCACCACAAAAGTGTTTGACCCCACACTAATCTCAATACTGACATGTTTTGCTTGTTCTTTGTGTGGTACATACTTGGGCTACTAAAAAGAACTGACTCTTTGTCATGTGAAATAGCAAGAATCGCAGTGACTATGTGTCATGTAAAATGGCAAGAATGTGTATGGGGTTGATCTGTCCCATTCGGGTCCAATTTTTCTTTTTTGTGTAGTGGAGTCATGTACAGTTAAACTATAACAAAGCATCACATAAAAAGTAGAGCTAACAAGGTAAATAAAAATGGAGAACTGTTTCAGAGACAACAATAATGTATAACAGCAGGCTAGTTATACAGTTAGGAAAGTGGATTTCTAATCATATATACATAACCACAGTGTGATTATCTGGTTGAGGTTGTTAAACATAATTCACCATTATTATGTGAGGAATTAATAACATGTTCTGCCGTTGTTTATGCTTTGAGGATCCGTGCCTGCTTGAAACATTATTAAATCATGTAAAAAACCTATTAAAGAACGTGTACAAAAGGGAAAAAAATGCGCTATTTACTTGTCAAATAGGCATGTATGTGAAGAAAATAGTGAAACCAACTGCTAATCAGTATTTTTCTTTGTAGAGATATCTCTATTATGTATTTTGTCACATCCCAGAGCCTATCATTTTATTTTCTAGGCATTCTGGATTGTTGTTCCTAAGGACTACACTAGTTGTTTATTATGAAATAAACTGTTTTCGCTTTATTTAACATTGGCCGTGTTTAGTTCGGGGAAAAGCGTCCCCTTTTCACGAAAAGTTATCCACCTTGAGAACCGTGTCATTTCATTTCTATCTATATGCACGCTTTCTAGAAATAGTACTTTTCCGTACTTTCTGTAACATCCCAGATTTTTCTGGAATGTTTAATTTAATAAAAATGTGGATTTTAAAAAATTTTCGTGGATATGATGCTAATTAGGAAAAATATAAGGTTGTCTTCATTGAATCTCTCCTAAAATTCTTAGGCATAAAAAAAATATATAAAATATTATTGTTAAGGTGTTTAAATGTTAGTGTGAACATTTGGATTTTATTTGGAATTTATTTGGATTTAATTGAGTGGGATTTGGATTTGAAATGATTCAAATCCAAATCAAAAAGAAAAGTTTAAAACTAAAAACAACTTGGGCCCTAACCTCACTAACAAGCCCGCTAACTAAGTCCGGAAACCACCCCCCTACTCTCAGCCCGGTCCGAACTAAACCCCGGCCCCTTTCCTTCTCTCCCTTTCCCTCAGCCCGCGTCGCGGCCCAACTAACCGAGGCCCAGTCCGCTCGACGCCCGCGCGCGCCCTCTCTCTCACCCGCCGACAGGTAGAGCCCACCTGTCAGCTTTCCCCTTCCTCTCTCTCGCCACCACCACTGCCGCGTCTCGCTGGCGCCGTCGCGCCATCTCGCGACCCTGCCCCGCGAGAACATCTCGCACGCGCCCTCGCACCCCAGCACACCCCGCTCCACCTCACGCCCTCAACCCTAGATCGGGTAGCGCCGAGACGATCTCGCGCGCAGCCGCCCCCTCTCTCCTCTCGCCGCGCCACGCCGTGGCCCGCACGCCCAAAGACCCCAAGCGCACTACCCCAACTCACAGCCAACTACCCCATGCCGCGTGTCCCCTCTCGAGGCTTCCACTCACGCCTCTCCAGCCCTCTCTAACCCTAACCCCAATCCCCCCGGGCGCCGCCGCTATAAAACAGAGGGGCGTCCGCACCTCAACTCCTTCCAGCCATCACTGGGCGCTGCCCTAGCCCCCAGCCGCCGCCGCCGCACGAGGAGGAGAGGAGGAGCGGAAGGAGGAGAAGGACGCCAAGGCCAGAGCCGCTCGTGGGAGCACGTCGCCGCCGTCGCCGCCGCAGGGACGCCACCGCCGCGCCAATCACCCGGAGCAAGAAGAGGGGCACGCCAAGACTCGATCCTCTACGCCGCGTCGACGCCCACATCTTCTCCACGCCAATCCTTGAGCCATGTGAGCCAGCCAGCGCCGCCACTCTTCCCCTCTTCCTGCTGTCCGGCGTGAACGCCGAGGAACCCTCTGTAGCTAGGCTTAGCCACCCAAGGTGCCCCCTTTTCTTCTGCCTGTGCCCTGGCCATCGAGCCAGGGGTGATCTTGTGCAGGATCCCCGCGTTGTCGAACCCCATCCAAGCCTAGAACCCCGGCCGTCCGCGGAGCACCCCTTTGGGGCAATCCGTCGAACGCTCGCCGAGCGCCAGACCCGCCGTCTTGCCCTCACCGTAGTTAACCCTAGGAGCCAAACCCTAGACTTGTTCCTCCGTGAACGCGTGTGCAAGGCCATTTGGCGCCGATCCCGACCCTTGTCGCCGGGATTGGTCGAGGGTGAGTCGCCGCCGGCGTGCCATCGCCGTCGCGCGCGTGCGCTCCGCTGCCGACCGCGCGTCGAACACCTCGTGGGCGTTGCTCCTGTCGCCGCCACGCGTCGCGCCTTCGAGCGCCCTCACGCACGGCCACGCGGGTACAGCCGCAGCGGATCCGGCCCTGGCCGCACGAGATCCCGTGGACGCGGCTCACGTAGACCAACCTCACGGCCCACGGTGAACCGCGTCCACCACGGCGGAGACTATCCTTTTTCCAAAGAAGCCCCTGAAATCTTTCACTTTAGCCCCTGCTATTTCGAAACCTTTACAATCTAGTCCCTGAGTTGCTACTCTTTCTCTAAGCCCCCTGGCCTTTTTAGTTTTAGCACCTAAGCCCTCGTGATGACGTCATCAGGGCCCACTGTTGACGTCACCACGGGACCCACCTGTCAGTTTTGACCGTTGACCAGTCAACGCTGACGTCAGCAGGGCCCACTGCTGACGTCAGCATTTCGGCCGACCCTGGACTTTTTATAAAACACCCCTGAACTTTTCAAAAATTACAAATAGGTCCCTGACTATTTACAAATAAGCCCCTGACTATTTACAAATAGGTCCCTGGCCCTTTTTCTTTTCTTATTCGTAATTATTTTAAAATCCAGAAAAGGATTTAAACTTAGAAAATTCATAACTAATTCATTTTAACTCAGAAAAATATGAAACCAATTTCTATATTTTTCTAAAATTATGATCTAGCCGCTGGTGTGAAGTATAAGTCCATTTGGATCTTTCTTGAGCTGGTTTTATTGGAGTTATTTACTATTAGGTCCCGGTATTTACTTTAATTACGTAAATAGGATCCACCGACGGCCAGGAGCTGACCGGAGAGGAGTTCTACCCAGAAGACTTCGTGGAGGAAGAGATCCAGCCTACAGGTTCACGCCCAGCCCATCCTTTGAATGCCTATTAGACATTGCAATTAGATGTGCTAGCGCTTTACTTATTACAATGGATGATGCTTGAGCCTTGCATAGCCATAATTTATTCTGTGAATTCCTTGCTACCTAATACACTATGATATATGAATGCTATGCCGCTTGCATGTGTATGGGGTATTGTGGATTAGGATTCTTGGCGTGTGTGGGGATAAAACCGGCAGGTGAATGGTGATTTTGGGAAACTTGGCGGGGGTGAGCATATTATAACAACTCGGTCTATAACCGAGGTGCCGGGAGACCCCTGCTCTCGAGGGGGTCCCACACCGTACTTGTGGCGGGTACACGGATGGATAGGAGCATAGGAGTTAGCGGTGGTACCTATGATGGGTACTACGACTTGCGTTCTTCTTCGGAGGATACGCCTTTGGGACGATGACGCTCACCCCGGTCTGAAACCGAGTGGGGTAACCACTCTTTAGGCCCCACGTACTTACCGCTTACCCATATGAACGGGTTCCAGCCTTCCTAGCTAGCGCGATGCCCGGATTGCGAGAAGATCAGGTGGATGGTGTACGGGAACGGGAGAGACCGTCTCCCCGAAGGACTATGGCCCCGTCTGGCCCTACGAGGGAGAGTTCGACACAGCTTCCGAAGCATTGGATTGCGAGCCGATGGACCGAGACCGGAAGAGCAGGCGGGCATCGTCGCGGATAGGGTCTGAGCTGTGGGTTGCGTCTCGAGATGGCGGCCACCATCTCGCAGCCCGAGTGGGTCCAGTTGTACAAGCTCTCGAGAGTCTAAAACCTATACGTATAGCCGCGTCCTCGGTATGGACATTGCCCATTGCACTGTTACCTCTCATATTTTGGGATATTCTACCTTCCCCCTTCTCTAGCCAGTTTGAGAGTGACTAAGGTTCGCAGCTACGGACGGGGAGAAGGGAAGTTGCTCCCTTTCCTTTCAGGATCCGGTCGTAGTTGGTGAGGTGCGAGGGGAGGGAGCTCTCGCACCGACTTAGAGAAGTGTGGAGATGGAGATGGGAGTCCGGCGTGCCGGAATAGCCCAATGTGGTGAGGTATGGGATGGATGGATATGGAGATGATTATTTTATATTTGCTGCTGCATAGGAAACCCATAGCCTATCCTTGATATACTTTTATTCCTTTAGATGGTAGTCCACTTAAAGCTTGCATATACAGTTGGTGACGTGAACCTATCCCATTCCTTGGGGATAGCCTTTGAGTACGCAGGATCTGACGATGAGCATGAGTTCAACCACGACGGGTGGTACGACTGAGGCCTCGTCCTGACGCGCAAGTTGCCTGTGGAGGAGATCAAGAAGATGGAGGCTTCTACGTCTAGTTCCGCTGCGTTGGATGATCTTTTGTTTGACGTTCAGCCCTGAGGGCTTGTATGAGACGTATTATCATGAGAATGATGTAATAATTAAGATATTTGTAGTCTATTCGTGGTATGGATGTGATATTCGCTGTGATGAGTTCTGTACGTGATATCTACTTGATCCAGGGAGTATCACAATGGTACAGGGAGTTGGGTTTTCTTAAAACGGAAACCCGGGTCGTTACAGTTGGTATCAGAGCCATACTTGCCCGTAGGACGATGCCATAGACATGGTCGATAGAATAGGATTCAATACGATCTGTTTTTGTATATTACCCCTTGAGCTATGTTATAAAAACTGTCTCTTTGAGAAAACATCTTACTCACCTACGCTGACACTTTCTTTTACGTGACCTAGGTATGGTGGCCGCGATCCACAAGACGCACGTGGACCCTCGGGACCAAGGAGACATGGTCCACTGGCTAGATACCATCGCCGCCCGCTTGGGCATTCCGGTGAGCCACCTTGGACTGGAGGCGCAAGCATGCTACATCAACAACACCGCCTGTGCCCGTGCCAAGGTCTACCTTCACCCCTACGACCACCGCCCAGGGATCACCATGGAGGGTATCGGACTGATGACGAAGCTTGCGGTGGAGGGAGTTGCCCGGAGACTGACTCAGGTACTGCTTGTTCGGGAGAAGGAACAGGTTGAGGGGACCGAGCTCCGACTCCTACCCAGAGAGTACTATGAAGACGACGAGGAGGCGGAGGACTCAAGGTGCAAAGCCGCGTTCGCAGCTGTCGAAGACCCGGCGATCACCACAGCCAGAGATTACCTTGGCGACCTCGACTTCTACACGACAGAGCTAGAAGGGAAAAGCGTGGCCTTCCTTAACGACCTTCAGAACAGAGTTTCCACCGCCACTGACAGAGTTTCTCACGTTCTCAACATGGAGAGAGAGTTGGACGCCATGAAGACCCAGGTACACCACCTGACGGAGGAGCTGAGCCGCAGCGACGCTGCAGTCACCCTGGCTCGTGCAGAGACAGACCAGCTGAAACAGATGATCGCCGACGACTTCACCGAGAGGCAGAGGCTCGAGAAGGAGATCAAGCGACTGGACGGGATCAGGCAGCTGCAGGACTGCACCATAGCACTCATGGACTACAAGATGAAGAGGGCCGACGAGAAGATTGAGGAGCTCAAAAACAATGCCACTCCAGGTGCAATGGGTTTGAGGATCACCCAGTTCGAGCGGAGGTGCGAGCGCAACGCCAACAACATCGCCGCACTCACACGTACCTGCCTCTACCTCAGGGAGAAGAACAAGAAGATGCTTCAGACGTGGAAGGATGCTGACTCCATCAGGGTCGAGGAGCTACAGGAGCTCAACGACCAGCTACCACCAGAGAAGCAGCGACAGAGTCGCAAGGAGGACTTCAAGGTTGGACCCAGCTCGTTGAGACTCCACAAGGTTCCCTTTCAGAGTATCTACACCGTTGAGACCCCAGAGACTCAGAAAGCCGAGGCTATGATGAAGCCCCTCTTCACCGCCAGCCACACCTGGGAGGACCGCACCGTCATCGAGTACAAGAAGCCCCGGATGTTCTGAGTTAGCTGAGTAGCTAGAATAAGTTAGAGTAAATTCCGCGTCAGCCGTGAGCCTGTTCCGGTACGCGATGGTAGATGTTCACCCTTGTAGTAGGAACCACCCTTTTGAGATCTCTTCGCGTTGTACCGTGTGTGTGTGTGTGCGAGACCTCCAAGGCTAGTGAGTCAAGCCTCGAGGTAGCACCTAGAGTTTGTACTGCATGGATGAGTGAATGGATCTTAATTTAATGAATGAGTTTTTATTGTGATTTCTTCTTGAATGTTAGAAGCTTATACATGCATATAAGAATTATTTGTGGTTGTATTGACTCTGGCTTATTTGTAGAACGACTCCATATAGAAACACGCTAACGCCCTCTCTTAAACCTTTTCTCAGGATGTCGATCCGCAGGTCAGGTCGTTTGAACGCACAGTTCGAGGCAGCCGCCCAAGAAGAAGCTGCGGTCGCCGCTCGTGGCCGTGGACGTGGCCGTGGCCGTGGAAGGGGTCGTGCCGACGCACCGCCAGCTCCTGAACCCGCGCCTGAGCCAGCTGTTGGCCGTGGCCGTGGAGGAGGAGATGGAGGAGCCGTCTACCCCAACCCGGCGCCGCTCGGACACGACGCGCAGCAGGACGCAGAGGGAGGAGACGAGGATGTTGATGAGGAGATCCAGATTGACCCGATCCCAGCAGGACAAGGCCGCGGACGTGGTGCGCCACCACCGCCACCCCCAGCAGCAGCAGGAACAGCAACAGCCCATACCACCAGTGGCTACGCTTGCCCAGGTTCTGGACCGTCAGACTCAGGTCATGGAGAGGATGGCCAACGTCATCGCACACCCTCAGGGAGGAGGACACCGCCAAGGACCACCCGCTGATGATCTACCGCGTAAGATCGAGAGGTTCATCCGTCTCAAGGCCCCTACCTTCAGCTTTTCAGAAGACCCGATCGATGCAGATGACTGGTTGAGGACCATCGAGACCAAGCTTGACCTTTCCGACTACAGTGATGAAGAGTGCGTTGCCATAGCCATCCATCAGCTTGAAGGACCAGCCAGAGCATGGTGGGACAGTTACAGCGCGATGCACCCGAACCCGGCAGCCATCACTTGGGATGATTTCTGCAAGGCCTTCCGTGATCAGCATATTCCACGCCAGATTGTGGTTAAGAAGGCACAGGAGTTCCGCACGATGACCCAGGGGACGATGAAGGTGGAGGAGTATGAGCGTCACTTCACCCGGATGATGCGCTATGCTCCCGAGGACACCAACACTGAAGAAAAGAAGCAGTTCTGGTTCCACCGGGGCCTACACCATGGGATCAGGCAGATTGTGGCTGGGAGTGATTTCCCCACACTCCGCCACATGGTGAACCGCGCCATCGCCGTCGAGAAGGAGAGGCTGGACCACGAGGGACGCCTGAGAGTCAAGAACCGCAAGTTCGACCAGCTGACCCGAGACAGGCCACCTCAGAGACCGAGCTACGGACAGCCCAGCCAGCAGAGGAGCACCAGTTACCGACAGGGACAGAGTCAACCCTACCGCAGCTACCGCCCAGGTCAGAACCAGCCAACCCGCAGCTTTGGAGGAGGCAGTGGACAGTTTGCTGGAGGGAGGAACCCTAGCTACCCCTCTTCTGGTGGATCCTACGGACGCCAGAACAGTTCGAGTGCCCCGTTCACCTGCTTCAACTGTGGCAAGCCAGGCCACAAGTCCTACGACTGCCCAGAGAAGAAGAACTCCCAGACACCAGCTCGCGGTGCCGCACCCAGTGGCAGACCAGCCGCTACCCCAGGCCAGCCAGGCGTCGCACGCGGGAAGCTCAACCATATGACTGAAGCTGAAGCACAGGAATCACCCGACGTCTTACTCGGTGAGTTTATTGTTGATGGATCTCGTGCATTGGTTCTGTTTGATACCGGAGCTACCGGATCTTATATATCTAGCAAGTTTGTAGCATATACATCTCTCCCCATGGTTCCCCGAGCCGTACCTATAATCACCACTTCACCCTTAGGAGACCTAGAGTGCACAAAGATGTGCAAAGGTGTTGGCATCATGATGAGAGGCCATAAATTCCTAGCCGACCTCACAGTTCTACCATCAGACGGCATTGACATCATCCTAGGCATGGATTGGTTGACCTTACATAAGGGAAACATCTCTTGTTCACCTCGCCTTGTGACCTTGACACACCCTAGTGGTAAGATAGTGAGAATTGAGCCCGTAGCAGCCAAGCAAACACCTACGGCCCACCTATACAGCCTCAGTGAGAAGACTATAGCGGATGTGCCAGTCGTTTGCGAGTACCCGGATGTGTTTCCTGAGGAGCTACCAGGCTTACCCCCAGATAGAGACGTTGAGTTCGCCATTGAGCTAGTCCCAGGCACTGCCCCCATATCCAAGAGACCCTATCGGATGTCCGTGCAGGAATTGGAGGAATTGAAGAAGCAGCTGAGAGATCTGTTGGACCGTAAGTTTATTCGACCGAGTGCATCACCATGGGGATCACCCGTGTTGTTTGTCAGGAAGAAGGATGGTACACTTCGCCTGTGCATAGACTACCGTTTGTTAAATGCGGTAACAATCAAGAACAGGTACCCATTGCCTAGAATTGATGACCTTCTGGATCAGCTAAGGAGAGCCAAGTACTTTAGCAAGATTGACCTTAGATCCGGTTATCACCAGATGAAGATTCGGCCAGAGGATATACCCAAGACCGCCTTCTCCACCCGTTACGGGCTGTTTGAGTTTCTGGTTGTGTCTTTCGGGTTGACCAATGGGCCGGCATACTTCATGAACATGATGAACAAGGTATTCATGGAAGAGTTGGACAAGTTCGTTGTGGTGTTCATCGATGACATTTTGATCTACTCAGAGACTGCCGAAGAGCACGAGGAGCACCTCAGGATTGTGCTCGAAAGGTTGAGACAGCATCAGCTCTACGCGAAGTTTAGCAAGTGTGAGTTCTGGTTGGAGAAAGTTGCCTTCCTAGGCCATGTGCTGACAGCAGAAGGTGTAGCAGTTGACCCGGAAAAGATCGAGGCCGTGACTGAATGGAAGCAGCCCAAAAACGTGACAGAGATCAGGAGTTTTCTCGGATTAGCTGGATACTACCGTCGGTTCATAGAGAACTTCTCGAAGATTGCCAAGCCTATGACCGAGTTGCTCAAGAATAATCTGCCATTTGTTTGGTCAGATAAGTGCGAAGAGAGCTTCCAAGAATTGAAGACCAAACTTACCACCACCCCCGTGCTGACCCTGCCAGATATCAGACGAGACTTTGTAGTTTACTGTGATGCATCAAGGCAAGGACTCGGATGTGTGCTTATGCAGGATGGGAAAGTTGTTCCCTATGCCTCCCGCCAGTTGCGGAAGCATGAGGAAAACTACCCTACTCACGACCTAGAGCTTGCAGCAGTCGTACATGCCCTGAAGATTTGGAGACATTATCTGATTGGCAATAAGTGTGACATCTTCACCGATCATAAGAGCTTGAAGTACTTCTTCACGCAGTCTAAGCTGAACATGAGGCAAAGAAGATGGCTAGAGTTGATTAAGGACTACGATCTGAACATTCAGTATCATCCCGGCAAGGCCAATGTAGTCGCCGATGCACTTAGCTGCAAGAGCTATTGCGGGGTTATGATTGAGAAGGAGAAGGCCGCAGACTCAGAATTAGAAAAGATCAGCGAGCTGCATGTGAAGTACACCCTAGAGGAACAGATTCGCGCAGCACACAAAGATTGCCCAGAGATCAAGGGACTGATACAGCTTATGGCCAAGGGCAAAGCCGAAGATTACCGGATAGATGAACAGGGCACGGTATGGTTGAAGGATCGCATATGCGTACCACAGAATGAGGAGCTCCGTCGAACCATCCTAAGCGAAGCTCATGAATCCAGATACTCGATTCACCCCGGTTGCACCAAGATGTACCACGACCTGAAGGATCGTTTCTGGTGGCAGAACATGAAGATAGATATTGCAGAATATGTAGCCCGATGTGACACTTGCCGCAGAATTAAGGCCGAGCATCAACGGCCCGCAGGACTACTAAACCCACTTGACGTACCTATGTGGAAGTGGGAGGATATCACCATGGATTTCATAAACGGTCTACCCCGTACCCAGAAAGGAAATGACTCGATTTGGGTGATAGTTGATCGCCCCACCAAGATCGCTCACTTCATTCCGGTCAAGACCACCTTCGGAGCTGAGAGACTAGCCGACATCTATGTAGATAACATCCTCAGATTGCATGGAGCCCCCAAGTCAATACTCACTGACAGAGGACCCCAGTTCACCGCCAAGTTCTGGCAGCGACTGCATGAGTCTATGGGTACCAGTCTAGTGTACAGTTCAGCCTTTCACCCTCAGACCGATGGGCAGACAGAGAGAGTGAATCAGATTCTAGAAGACCTCCTTCGAGCATGTGTACTAACATACGGAGCAGATTGGGAAAAGAGCTTGTCATACGCAGAATTCTCGTACAACAACAGCTACCAAGCAAGCTTGCAGATGTCGCCCTTTGAGGCACTCTATGGCCGGAAGTGTAGAACCCCTCTCATGTGGTCAGAGGTCGGAGAGCGACCCTTCTTTGGACCCGCATCCATTGAAGAAGCAGAAGAGAATGTGGCCAAGGTTCGGGAGAATTTGAAGGTAGCCCAGAGCAGACAGAAGAGCTACGCCGACAAGAGAAGACGTGAGTTGACCTTTGAGGTGGGGGAGTATGTTTACCTTAAGGTCTCCCCGTTACGCGGAACCAATAGGTTTCACGTGAAGGGCAAGTTAGCCCCGAGGTTTGTAGGACCTTTCCTCATCACCGAAAGAATCGGGAAGGTAGCCTACCGTCTAGAACTACCAGAGGAGCTTGCAGGAGTGCATCCCGTGTTCCACGTATCACAGCTCAAGAAATGCCTGCGAGTACCAGAAGAGACAGTGCCAGTCGAAGCCCTCGACCTACAAGATACCCTTGAGTACTTGGAGTACCCCGTGAAGATCTTAGAGAGAGGCGAGAAGCAGACCCGGAGAAGCTCGATTCCATACTGCAAGGTGCTATGGAGTAACCACACGGAACGAGAAGCCACATGGGAGAAGGAGGCAGACCTTAGAGAGAAATACCCACACCTCTTCGAGACCCAGGTACGACCTTAATCTCGGGGACGAGATTCTAGTGAGGGGGGGGAGATTGTAACATCCCAGATTTTTCTGGAATGTTTAAGTTAATAAAAATGTGGATTTTAAAAAATTTCGTGGATATGATGCTAATTAGGAAAAATATAAGGTTGTCTTCATTGAATCTCTCCTAAAATTCTTAGGCATAAAAAAAATATATATATAAATATTATTGTTAAGGTGTTTAAATGTTAGTGTGAACATTTGGATTTTATTTGGAATTTATTTGGATTTAATTGAGTGGGATTTGGATTTGAAATTATTCAAATCCAAATCAAAAAGAAAAGTTTAAAACTAAAAACAACTTGGGCCCTAACCTCACTAACAAGCCCGCTAACTAAGTCCGGAAACCACCCCCCTACTCTCAGCCCGGTCCGAACTAAACCCCGGCCCCTTTCCTTCTCTCCCTTTCCCTCAGCCCGCGTCGCGGCCCAACTAACCGCGGCCCAGTCCGCTCGACGCCCGCGCGCGCCCTCTCTCTCACCCGCCGACAGGTGGAGCCCACCTGTCAGCTTTCCCCTTCCTCTCTCTCGCCACCACCACCGCCGCGTCTCGCTGGCGCCGTCGCGCCATCTCGCGACCCTGCCCCGCGAGAACATCTCGCACGCGCCCTCGCACCCCAGCACACCCCGCTCCACCTCACGCCCTCAACCCTAGATCGGGGAGCGCCGAGACGATCTCGCGCGCAGCCGCCCCCTCTCTCCTCTCGCCGCGCCGCGCCGTGGCCCGCACGCCCAAAAACCCCAAGCGCACTACCCCAACTCACAGCCAACTACCCCATGCCGCGTGTCCCCTCTCGAGGCTTCCACTCACGCCTCTCCAGCCCTCTCCAACCCTAACCCCAATCCCCCCGGGCGCCGCCGCTATAAAACAGAGGGGCGTCCGCACCTCAACTCCTTCCAGCCATCACTGGGCGCTGCCCTAGCCCCCAGCCGCCGCCGCCGCACGAGGAGGAGAGGAGGAGCGGAAGGAGGAGAAGGACGCCAAGGCCAGAGCCGCTCGTGGGAGCACGTCGCCGCCGTCGCCGCCGCAGGGACGCCACCGCCGCGCCAATCACCCGGAGCAAGAAGAGGGGCACGCCAAGACTCGATCCTCTACGCCGCGTCGACGCCCACATCTTCTCCACGCCAATCCTTGAGCCATGTGAGCCAGCCAGCGCCGCCACTCTTCCCCTCTTCCTGCTGTCCGGCGTGAACGCCGAGGAACCCTCTGTAGCTAGGCTTAGCCACCCAAGGTGCCCCCTTTTCTTCTGCCTGTGCCCTGGCCTTCGAGCCAGGGGTGATCTTGTGCAGGATCCCCGCGTTGTCGAACCCCATCCAAGCCTAGAACCCCGGCCGTCCGCGGAGCACCCCTTTGGGGCAATCCGTCGAACGCTCGCCGAGCGCCAGACCCGCCGTCTTGCCCTCACCGTAGTTAACCCTAGGAGCCAAACCCTAGACTTGTTCCTCCGTGAACGCGTGTGCAAGGCCATTTGGCGCCGATCCCGACCCTTGTCGCCGGGATTGGTCGAGGGTGAGTCGCCGCCGGCGTGCCATCACCGTCGCGCGCGTGCGCTCCGCTGCCGACCGCGCGTCGAACACCTCGTGGGCGTTGCTCCTGTCGCCGCCACGCGTCGCGCCTTCGAGCGCCCTCACGCACGGCCACGCGGGTACAGCCGCAGCGGATCCGGCCCTGGCCGCACGAGATCCCGTGGACGCGGCTCACGTAGACCAACCTCACGGCCCACGGTGAACCGCGTCCACCACGGCGGAGACTATCCTTTTTCCAAAGAAGCCTCTGAAATCTTTCACTTTAGCCCCTGCTATTTCGAAACCTTTACAATCTAGTCCCTGAGTTGCTACTCTTTCTCTAAGCCCCCTGGCCTTTTTAGTTTTAGCACCTAAGCCCTCGTGATGACGTCATCAGGGCCCACTGTTGACGTCATCACGGGACCCACCTGTCAGTTTTGACCGTTGACCGTTGACCAGTCAACGCTGACGTCAGCAGGGCCCACTGCTGACGTCAGCATTTCGGCCGACCCTGGACTTTTTATAAAAACACCCCTGAACTTTTCAAAAATTACAAATAGGTCCCTGACTATTTACAAATAAGCCCCTGACTATTTACAAATAGGTCCCTGGCCCTTTTTCTTTTCTTATTCGTAATTATTTTAAAATCCAGAAAAGGATTTAAACTTAGAAAATTCATAACTAATTCATTTTAACTCAGAAAAATATGAAACCAATTTCTATATTTTTCTAAAATTATGATCTAGCCGCTGGTGTGAAGTATAAGTCCATTTGGATCTTTCTTGAGCTGGTTTTATTGGAGTTATTTACTATTAGGTCCCGGTATTTACTTTAATTACGTAAATAGGATCCACCGACGGCCAGGAGCTGACCGGAGAGGAGTTCTACTCAGAAGACTTCGTGGAGGAAGAGATCCAGCCTACAGGTTCACGCCCAGCCCATCCTTTGAATGCCTATTAGACATTGCAATTAGATGTGCTAGCGCTTTACTTATTACAATGGATAATGCTTGAGCCTTGCATAGCCATAATTTATTCTGTGAATTCCTTGCTACCTAATACACTATGATATATGAATGCTATGCTGCTTGCATGTGTATGGGGTATTGTGGATTAGGATTCTTGGCGTGTGTGGGGATAAAACCGGCAGGTGAATGGTGATTTTGGGAAACTTGGCGGGGGTGAGCATATTATAACAACTCGGTCTATAACCGAGGTGCCGGGAGACCCCTGCTCTCGAGGGGGTCCCACACCGTACTTGTGGCGGGTACACGGATGGATAGGAGCATAGGAGTTGGCGGTGGTACCTATGATGGGTACTACGACTTGCGTTCTTCTTCGGAGGATACGCCTTTGGGACGATGACGCTCACCCCGGTCTGAAACCGAGTGGGGTAACCACTCTTTGGGCCCCACGTACTTACCGCTTACCCATATGAACGGGTTCCAGCCTTCCTAGCTAGCGCGATGCCCGGATTGCGAGAAGATCAGGTGGATGGTGTACGGGAACGGGAGAGACCGTCTCCCCGAAGGACTATGGCCCCGTCTGGCCCTACGAGGGAGAGTTCGACACAGCTTCCGAAGCATTGGATTGCGAGCCGATGGACCGAGACCGGAAGAGCAGGCGGGCATCGTCGCGGATAGGGTCTGAGCTGTGGGTTGTGTCTCGAGATGGCGGCCACCATCTCGCAGCCCGAGTGGGTCCAGTTGTACAAGCTCTCGAGAGTCTAAAACCTATACGTATAGTCGCGTCCTCGGTATGGACATTGCCCATTGCACTGTTACCTCTCATATTTTGGGATATTCTACCTTTCCCCTTCTCTAGCCAGTTTTGAGAGTGACTAAGGTTCGCAGCTACGGACGGGGAGAAGGGAAGTTGCTCCCTTTCCTTTCAGGATCCGGTCGTAGTTGGTGAGGTGCGAGGGGAGGGAGCTCTCGCACCGACTTAGAGAAGTGTGGAGATGGAGATGGGAGTCCGGCGTGCCAGAATAGCCCAATGTGGTGAGGTATGGGATGGATGGATATGGAGATGATTATTTTATATTTGCTGCTGCATAGGAAACCCATAGCATATCCTTGATATACTTTTATTCCTTTAGATGGTAGTCCACTTAAAGCTTGCATATACAGTTGGTGACGTGAACCTATCCCATTCCTTGGGGATAGCCTTTGAGTACGCAGGATCTGAGGATGAGCATGAGTTCAACCACGACGGGTGGTACGACTGAGGCCTCGTCCTGACGCGCAAGTTGCCTGTGGAGGAGATCAAGAAGATGGAGGCTTCTACGTCTAGTTCCGCTGCGTTGGATGATCTTTTGTTTGACGTTCAGCCCTGAGGGCTTGTATCAGATGTATTATCATGAGAATGATGTAATAATTAAGATATTTGTACTCTATTCGTGGTATGGATGTGATATTCGCTGTGATGAGTTCTGTACGTGATATCTACTTGATCCAGAGAGTATCACAATGGTACAGGGAGTCGGGTTTTCTTAAAATGGAAACCCGGGTCGTTACACTTTCCCTCCATTTTCCTACATCTAATCACAGTCATATGTATAAGGATTCACATGGCCTTGACCAATCATCATTACATTACATTATAGTCCTGTGACTTTAAATGCCACAAATACAAATAGTAAGGGACCGCGTGGTGTGTTGCTTCAATATCCTCTCCCTTCCGCTCTCTACCTAGACCATAGTAGTTGAGATGATGCAACTAGGCGTAGTTTGCATTGTCCTCGAGCATTGCACCTATAATGTCCGCAGACCTGCTGCCTAGGCAACCTAAGGGCCTGGAAAACACAGGAATGGAAAAAAAAAATGTAGGAAAGAGGTATGAGTGAGATGGCAAAACAGAGGATTGCAAAACACAGGAATTTGGAGAAATGAGTGTTTGGAATGCAGGAATACATGTAGCATTATTTTTGTTTGAGTTAGCATAAGTGCATAACTAAGTGTCATTTTTGTTTTTCATCCGTACCTCACATCAGGATGCTTTCTAAGTTGGTTGATGAAGAAAATGGAAATATGACACGTGTTTCTCGTTGTGTGCTATCAGTTTCCCCATCTGTGTCCCACTCTAATCATTAAGAAATCAGCATCGCTTTTCTTCTTAATATATAGATGCGCAGCTCTCCTGCGTGTCCGAGAAAAAAAAAGCAATCAGCATCGCTTGCAACATCTGCTTGTACGCGCCCTCTTGCAATTAGTCTAGGTCTGAGTCATTTTAAACTAGAGGGTCAGCTTCAGCTGCAGGCTACATGGCTGTGTGGCGCTGCTCGAGACTCATGCGTGCGGGTGATGTTTCAGGCAAGATGGCTTCGTGCGTGCAGGCGATGGTTCAGGCAAGATGGCTTCGTGCGTGCAGGCGATGGTTCAGGCAACCTACAGCTGGAAATGACAGCGATAACATAAGGGTTAGCTGCTCCCACGCGCGCTTCAGTTCACAGGAAAAATTTCCAAGAGGTTTGAGTGGATTTTTTCTTTCCTGTGTTTTGTGCAGGAAGGGGAGCCTTTCCTCTGGAATGGAACCCGTGGTTCCTTCATTCCAAACACAAAATTGAGAAACCTTTCCAAAGGAATAATGCATTCCTTTGAAATTCCTATGAATTAATTCCTCCATTCCAAACATGGCCTAAGTAGGAATCAACTAGGAATGGGAGGTATCAGCAAGTTTCTAATCAACGACAATGGTAGGCTGTCGATAAAGGTTCTGGTTACATTACATTCTCAAAAGAAGACGACTCGATATTATCTGCGCTGTTGAATTCTCAAATGGGCTGTTGACTAAATTGTAGTGTAAATCGCAAGTAAATGGAACCAGTCATCTGCTCCCACGTGTTTTGCCGGTCTCATTTTGTATTGAACATGTGATCGTCTTCCCACCCACCACCTTAAGTCGATTGCCATCGCAGCATTACCTTTGCGGGCTATTCATTTGCTTTCCAGACACATTGATGTGTTTTGCAAGCATGCATGACAACTCTCCCCTCTTCTCTACAAAAACCGTCACATTTTCCCAGCCTGATCTCTTCTTATGCCATCTTCACCTCCGCCGCTGGTTCAGTCACACACCCAACTAGGAACATGAGGTACCAGGAAATTAACTGGCTGGTGCATATATTCTCTCACGAACAATGTTAAGTCCACTTGATAAATTCCATGGCTTTGGCATTCACGAGTGTTCAAAACCCATACCACAAAGATTTTAGATGTGGAAGATGAGCTAGAGCCATGCAGCCAATGACAGACGAACGTTGGTAATGCAAATCAAGCAATAAAAAATAATAAAAAATCCTATCAAGATAGATTTATCATATGCCTGTACAAACCATTGGCACTGACGACACTAACAAAGATCCAGGGGGCAGGTGCTGGGAAACCAAACATATATGACATTGTAGCTTCCCCCAAATCGAGTACTCTATGATTATCATATATTCATATTCATAGGGAAACAAAGGATTTGAAATCTAAACTAATAAGTGCACCAAGTAAAACTCCTGGAATGCTGCACATAAAGAAGAAAAATTAACAAGATCTATAGAATCTATAGATAGATCACACTACATAAATAAGAGGTAACAAAACCACGATAGAGATTAGAGCATCTTCAAGAACTTACAGGAATAGAGATTTTAGTGGAAAACACCCTCCAACAGGCTCTTCAATTGGATATCCAATATAGATATTATCTATTCACGTCTCTTCAATTGAAACTTTGAATTAGATACATCTGTTTGAACAGGATGCTTGCCTAAGACGCAACGGCATTCAGCCACGTCCAGAAGTGTCTGCTGCCAGTTGATTCACCGGCCACAGTTTAGTCTAACATCACGCTTGATTGTTACAGGCTATTCCGTAGCATAGATAATACTAATTCGGCTCCCAATCTTCCATTTCTTAAGTTAAACAACCACCACAAAATGTTGGATCCCACACTACTCTCCTGCATAATACCAGATATGGACTATGCTGGTTTACGGTTTACTCCACTGTCGCAAGTGTGAGCCTCTCACGATAGCTCAGATATGACCTTCTCGCACTTCTCTTCCAAAATCTTCACGGCTTCTGTGAATAGCACCTCCGGGGGCAGAGCTCCGGTGGACTCGATGGTAACTAGCAGGAAAAACAATTGCCAGCCCAGTGAATTAGAACATTGTCGCAGAAGTTCAGTGCTATTGTACCGGAAAAAAACCTTCAGGGATACAATTATCCGACTATGAAGGAGCAATAATGAAAACAGTTAGCATAAGATGATCAAGTTCTTGGCTACTTACATATGAAATGATCTCTCACACGCCTTAGTTGGATCTTTTCCCCAGATGGTCCCATAACACATTCTCTACAGAGTGTGCAAGCCCTTGGCTTTGCAACAACTGCCCTCTTTCCACCTGTGTATACAAAATTTCAAGGGGAAAATTTAAACAGTAGATTGATCATAAAACAGCTTGGATTCTGATGTAGAAGACTAAAGTCCCAATAGTTATACAATGATCAGTGTTACCTAAGATGCTTTTGATCCCTAACCCTTATTATCCGCTGCACTTTAACAGTCTCTAAATGAGTAATGAAATCTGGAAACCTACGTTTGTTCTATTTCTCATCTATATTGTACATGTTTCCTTGGTTTTCTTGTTCAAATTTCAACCAATTAATCCCAATAGACCATGCTAAAACTGGTTCATATCTGGTAACAGTTTCAGTTTCAAAATACTTCAAAACAATCAACTTGCTTCAACACTCAGCGCAACTTCTTGCCACAGTTAGCTACTCTCTCTGACTGCAATGCTATCTTAAGTCCAGCCTCTTAAAACAGAAAGGGAAAGAAAAATTACCATTAGCCAGGTCTTCAATGTCAAAAACATTAACTGGGCACTTCTTCACTAGCTCCTCTGCCTCGTCACCTTCAATTTGTTCAAGAATGACAACCTATTTGATAATATAGCATTAGGTCAGAAGCAATGGATACATTTATTTCCATCTTCCTGTAGGAACACAGTGAAACAATTGTACCTCGGGGAGCATTCTGTACCAGGCCGTAGCGACAGGAGACCACTTTGCATGAACTTTCCCAACTCCCTTAACAGCATGTGCCTCGAGCTCAATAGCCTATATAAGAACAGATAAAATTATATAAAGTACAATGACCCCAAAGGAAATGAGTACGCTTTAAGATAACTGGTATAATAAAAAATGGGAAATTTGTGTGCAACACACTATGAAAGTGCGATTTTGTGCCGAACACATTGCTAAAGTTGATTTTGTCTACAACACATCACGAAAGCGCGGTTTGGTCTCCAACACACCATTTCAAATAAGCTACTCATTTTCAGCTAAGAGGATAAGTAAAAAGACCTTTGTGCCCTCTGCTGGAGCCCACCATCTTCCTCCTCCGTCCTCCCCTCTTTCCTGCAATCAGTCCTGCTCCACTCGTCACCACTCCACACCTCTCTCTCTTTCTTCTCTGTTTGCTGGCCTCTTCCCTCTCGTCTCCTCTTTCCACGATGGCTCATCGTGCAGCGACAGCTCGCATGGGTGGCGGCGGAGTGCACCCCCGCGAATGTTGGCGAAGGATCTCATCACGTGCGGGCGGTGGCGGCAAGCTCGCGAGTTAGCGACGGCGACGGATGTTCGGATGGCCCCATCAGCCACGGCAGGGATACCTCAGGCGGTGTCGCGGCTACTCGCGGTGGGGCATGTCTAGGCTGCGGCAACGGGGAGCTCAAGCAGCGCAGGTCGTGGAGGTCGGCGCTCGGCGGCGGGAAGCTCGGGCAGTGTGGTTCATGGCAGCCAGCAACGCTGCAGGGAGCTTATGTGCCACGGTCTTCAGGGCCTTGTGAAGGAGGTCATGCGTGTGCGTGGCAGCAGACCACCAGCAGAAGCTAGAACATGAGCTCATCGACTGAAGAAGAGAAGCCGACGGAGGGAACAAAGATTGAGAATGGAGGGCAAAATTGTCCTTTTACATGCTATCCCAGCAGGACACGGTTACTTTATTTAGTGCAATGTGTTGCAGGCCAAACCATAGTTTCATGATGTGCTGGAAACAAAATCAAATTTGACAATGTGCTCTATACAAAACTGCACTTTTGCAATGTGTTGGAGACAAATTCCCCATAAAAAATTGTCTTTACAAAAGTTTAAATCTTATATGCACACAAACTCAGACTCCATGAATTCAAATCATCAACACGGCTTATCCTATACGATCTTAATTGAGGGAAAGATACTGGTTACATACATTTTACTCTGTAATTTCCACTGCATTAATGTTCATTTTTACCATGTGGACTCAATCACTCAAGAAAGTATATTAATCCAAATATTGAATAAAGAAGGGCAGAAGATGTAGCAACTATCATATCATAATGGTACCAGGGAAGCAAGGTACACAGACCTGTCCTGGCCCAAGCCTGGCAATAGTTATATCTTTAAACTTCACGCCGAGAGGCTTTTGTAATATCTTCTTTTGGCTTTGACTAAAGGAAGTGAAAGTCTTCTGTTTCTCCCCAGACTGTCCTGGAGAAGCCATGCTTAATTGGCTACCTTCCGGCAACCACTCTAGTTCACCAGATTTCACTGCACAAACAACCAAACAGTTAACACTTACAAAGTTAGAAAACAAGAATATCTCAACATCTTTCCACAGGAAATCAGGTATGCTGACAAGAGAAACATAAGGGAAAAGGAAAAAGTCTATATCACCCCCTCACCTATGGGGGGTGGACTACATAACCCCCAACCTATGAAACGGTCTATATCACCCCTGAACTTTCGAAAACCGGTCAAATTACCCCCTAAAGCAGTTTTGAAAAATCATAGTAAATCACAGAAAAATCATAAAATAGAAAATCCAATAGCGTTGGACTCCAAATGAGCAGATCTACACAATGAACATATATTATGGTATGCTGTAGTACAATTTTTTACAGTTATGAAGAAAAACATAGATCTAAAGCTACAACCAAAAAAAGTACTAAAGCATACCATATTATATGTTCACTGTGTAGATCTGCTCATTTGGAGTCCAACACAATTGGATTTTCCATTTTATGATTTTTCTATGATTTACTATGATTTTTCAAAATTGCTTTAGGGGTAATTTGACCGGTTTTCGAAAGTTCAAGGGTGATATAAACCGTTTCATAGGTTGGGGGGTTACGTGATATAGACTTTTTCCGAAGGGGGAAAAGATCCAATGTTTCCATTACCACAGATATATATTCTATATTTTTCGCAATTTCTTTGATGACTAAGAGCATAAGATGGCAACTTGAGGTAAATAGAACGCATTAACAAGGTTACTAAAAATGAAAGTATAACTTATCATTCATTATGTACACTAGCAAAAGGGCACGTGTTTTAAAAAAATTACTAAATTAGAGATGTAGTCAACATGAACTATTTATATTAATCTAGAGCGTTCAATCATCATAAAATCTGACGTTGTAGGCATTATAAGAGTAAGATGTAAAATTTGACATCAAAATTTTGTCGTCTCCCTTCCCTGCCGTTCAACCAACACGCGGCGGAAGGTTGAACCCGACCAAAGGTGGCAACGTCACTTGGCTGTGATGGACGGAGCTTAGCCGGCGGATACGACGTGAGGATGGGATGAATGACGTTCGGCGTGATCATGCTCGACAGCGGCCGGTGACGGGTCGGGGTGGTGCTAGTGGTCGCGGCTCCCGTCGCAGGATTGGGTGGCGACGACTTCGGGGATGGGATGCCTGGCGATCCGCGGCGCGGCCGGTGATGGGACGAGGTGGCGCTGCGGTGACGACCTCGAGAATGGGATGGCCGGTGATCGGTGTGATGGTGCTCGGCGGCGGCCGGTGACAGGACGGGGTGGTAATTTCAAATCTTTGAGTACTTATTTGAAAGTACTACAAAGTCTACTCGGCAAGAAGAGTAGTGATTTCAAATCTTTGAGTACTTATTTGAAGACTACTGATTTAATCAGAATAAACGGGGCTTAAGCACCTCATGGCCTCGTGACAACCAAGACCTGTCCAAGACTGATCAAGAACTCGAAAAAGCACTACTCTGGCTTGGCAAGCACTCGGTTGATGGTACTCGACGATGAAGCGCTTGGGGGCTTGTTGGAGGTACGACCATGGGCCCACAGGGACACATGGATTCTCTCCACACAGAGTCGTACCAGGCGTGAAGAACAAGAGTAGAGTACTGCAAGGACTCTTCTCGATATGGAAATTAGTCGTATGAATTGTAAACTACTCGGATTGCCTTGAAAAGCACTCTCCGAGTAGTAATTGGTTAGGATTCTACTCGAAACCAAACTTATAACCCTGCCCGCCGTGAATTTGTAACCCTGCCCGCCGTGAATATAAGGGACACATGGATTCTCTCCAGACAGAGTCATACCAGGCGTGAAGAATAAGAGTAGAGTACTGCAAGTACTCTTCTCGATATGGAAATTAGTCGTATGAATTGTAAACTACTCGGATTGCTTTGAAAAGGACTCTCCGAGTAGTAATTGGTTAGGATTCTACTCGAAACCAACCTTGTAACCCTGCCCGCCGTGAATATAAGGGACACATGGATTCTCTCCAGACAGAGTCGTACCAGGCGTGAAGAACAAGAGTAGAGTACTGCAAGGACTCTTCTCGATATGGAAATTAGTCGTATGACTTGTAAACTACTCGGATTGCCTTGAAAAGCACTCTCCAAGTAGTAATTGGTTAGGATTCTACTCGAAACCAACCTTGTAACCCTGCCCGCTGTATTCTCTCCAGACAGAGTCGTACCAGACGTGAAGAACAAGAGTAGAGTACTGCAAGGACTCTTCTCGATATGGAAATTAGTCGTATGACTTGTAAACTACTCGGATTGCCTTGAAAAGCACTCTCCGAGTAGTAATTGGTTAGGATTCTACTCGAAATCAACCTTGTAACCCTGCCCGCTGGATTCTCTCCAGACAGAGTCGTACCAGGCGTGAAGAACAAGAGTAGAGTACTGCAAGGACTCTTCTCGATATGGAATTTAGTCGTATGATTTGTAAACTACTCGGATTGCCTTGAAAAGCACTCTCCGAGTAGTAATTGGTTAGGATTCTACTCGAAACCAACCTTGTAACCAAGATTCTGTGGACCCTCAACCTGATTCTTCGATTCACCTTAAAGCTCGGGGGCTACTCCATATGGAGTTCGATTCTTATCGCATACCATATAATATTTTGAAGACTACTGATTTAATCAGAATAAACGGGGCTTAAGCACCTCATGGCCTCGTGACAACCAAGACCTGTCCAAGACTGATCAAGAACTCGAAAAAGCACTCGATTGGCTTGGCAAGCACTCCGTTGATGATACTCGACGATGAAGCGCTTGGGGGCTTGTTGGAGGTACGACCATGGGCCCACAGGGACACATGGATTCTCTCCAGACAGAGTCGTACCAGGCGTGAAGAACAAGAGTAGAGTACTGCAAGGACTATTCTCGATATGGAAATTAGTCGTATGACTTGTAAACTATTCGGATTGCCTTGAAAAGCACTCGGATTGCCTTTAGATCGCATATTAAAATTATTCAATAGCATCTCATATTAAAAATTATATATTCATACATCGAAAGCTTGGGCCTCCGGCGGAAACAGAAGGAAATTCACGATACATGTATCCACGAGCAACTCGGCACCGCAGCCAGTTTTTTTATGACGGGGAGGCCGAGAAGGTTGCTCTCCTCGTCGCCGGTGTCGTGGAGCAACGACGCCACGCACTCGACGGCACCGGACACCGTCACAACGCGGAGCACGTTCCGCTTCTACCTGGCGAGCTTGGACACGACGAGCGTCGTAATATGAACTCTGAATAGATGATGAGAATGAAGGGAGAGATTGTGTGCTTTGAGAATAAGGAGGGGCGCCTTATATAGGGGGCAGGAGGGCTAAGAAGATGAACCTGGACGCCCACGACTATGGTAAGTAATCGATATGATGTATTGTGGCTGTTATGGAAATAAAGTTTATGGAAAGAACGATTTCGGTTCGAAATCACCTAACAATTGCATCTATGGCGCGGTAAATCACCTAACAATTCCATCTATGGCGCGGTGGGTGCAGGGGGCGGGTAGATTGGGCGGTGGTGAGTGAAATTTTTCGGTTTTCCTGAAATAATGCCGCCTAAACTATCCCTCATGCGTTGGATCGGCCACGGACGCCCACAGGGCCTTCATTTGAATTGGTTGATGGCCAAACATTTTAGGTGGGTTTAGGTGGAACCCTGTCAAGTGGGGACGCTGTGAGGGGTACGAGAGGTTTTAGAAAAGCAGTTTTTACCAATTGTTTTGGATCCTTATAGTATAGATTTACAGAAACATATCTGGTTAGATGCCACACAAATACACATGAGCTAAACTGCAAAAACATTGCAATTGTAACAATAAGGTATTCCTCCAATAAGGTATAGTGAACATTTCATTTGAAAGATGACATGAATCTGTACTCAGCAGGCACTACAGGAAAATAAGGCATACCTGTAATTCGTTGAGAACCCTTTTGACATGAAACATGCAGTTTAAAAACAATAGTGTTCCTTTCATTTGGGACATCATTTTCTGTGAAAAGAGGAAGCAATGATAAGATGGATCTTACGGTAAATGTATAAAGGTGAAGCCAAAGCAGTTGAAGTTACCTGAGATATAATCAAAAAGCCTTGGATCTGCATCAAGTGGAATAAGTCCTAATCTATGTGAAAGAACCTCATCTGCTATAACTGAGGTGTTGTCAGCCATGAAGATTTTCTCAATTGCCATAGTCGGAACCTATTAATTCAGATGGAGTATAATTTAAGCATTTAACTGTTCCAAAACTCCAATATTGTACTAAAATAGAGAGAACAGTTTTTGGTTATCTCATGGCACATGAATACATGCAAATACCTCAGAGATGAGGATTCTCCGGAAAGCATTAGCTATTGATGCATCAACACCAATCATATCAAACTCCATATCATCTTGAGTGATACGTTTTACATCAATTTTGAAGTTCTTGCAAAATTTCTCCACTGACACACTATTATCAACTCCCATAGCAGCAAAAGCACCCGAGTATTGGAAACCTTGAGTCTATCAATATACAAGAGAAAACATAAAAAACTATAATATATGAGAACATGATAGAATTGAATACAATTGAATAACGAGAATTTTCTGGCATGGAAAAATAATTAATTAAGAAAAGAAAAGAATGATGAGTAAAAAAAATCTAACACGCATACAGAGCAGAAAATTTCAAATCTAACAATTAAAAAGTGTTGAATGGAATTACAAACTAGATGGAATTTTTTCATTCATAAAATGACAGGTAAACGTTCCAACCAATTAAATAGCATTTTCTATGAAACAAGTATAACTAGATAAGCGACTACATTCAAGTCTTTATCATATTATCATAAGCAAGATAGCACAAAAAGAAAAGGAAAACATATAGGTGATCATAAGCAATAAATGCAAAGACATGAAAGGAGAGTGGCATATGAATGTATACATGAATAGGGGCATCCGCGTTGCACACAACACGGGTGCGCTGGAGCTCAAGGTAATCTGGAAGCTTATTTTCTTGCTGATCTGGCACATCGTCCACCTGCTTCTTGGATTTGGACCCCTTCTTTGGCATATTGTCTTACTCTTTTTTTGCCTATTTGTTCAGTATTGTACCCCTGTTATGTCCTGTTCCCAATGGAAGAAACAAACATCAAGCATTAGTGAAGGTCTGTGCAAACAAATTACAGTTTCAAGACTCAGGAGCAGTAACTACTTCTATATGTGCTGTTTTGGTTAGAGCATCGGTTCGATACCTCAGTACCAGGTGAAAGATTTTTTTTTTTTAGTGCAACCGAGGCTTTCATTAATTAGCGTCAGAATTACAATCTTTGTCCGCCCTTTCCATCATCCAAGCTGGGAAGGGTTCAGACCATGAGTACAGAGGAATTACATTGGACGCTAAACTTGCAAGGCAGTGAGCAAAGGAATTAAGAATAAGCAGCTTATCCCTGTTCTTCCCTGCAGATCTAGCTTTTGGTCAAGACTAGGGCTAAAACTCAAGGACCAAAACTACCGTCATACGTCACATATAGAGTAACAGAAACAGTATAGGAAAGGCTCAAATTGAGGAGACGCTTGAATATGAAATTAAATATATGTAAGAAGATAATATGCCATCAGTTTTTATGCTTGCATACTTCTCGCTCAATATAACGTATCATCCAAAGATTCAGCCACTCATCCCCCACATTCCGCACCATTTTGCCAAAGCCATCAACTTCATTCGGTTGCATAGCAGTAACACTAGGGAAATAAGATGCCGAAGTCTAGGTCCAAAATTTCAAGGCGTAGATTCAACCTTCAATCCAAAATTTCAACTGACCAATTGAATACAAACTAGAACGGGTGAGATTAGGGAGAAGATAAACACCTCAGAGGCTCACTGTCTTAGAATAGCGGGGGTGGAGGCCGGTGGCGCGTCCTGCTGCCCGCGCGTGGGCGAGAAGGCGAGGAGAAGCCGAGACGAGCCGAGAGGTGAGTTCACGCGGTTGCGGTGGCACCAAGCAGCGGCGGCAACGGCAGCAGGCGGCGGCAGCACAAAGCAACGGCGGCGGCGGCAGCCCGCACCGCCGCTGCAGCCCGCGCGTGTGGAGGAGGCGAGGCGCCAACTAGGAGCTGAGCCGTGCCGAGGGGCGAGTTCAGGCGGCGGTGGCGGTGGCGGCGGCGGCGCGGAACGAGGCGGCGGTTCGGGCCTCGCCGTGACAAGCAGGCGAACAAGCGAGGCGAGGTCGGGCTGGATGAGCCGGAGCTCAGTTTTGGCCCAAAAAGTTAAGAATGGCATGCTATGGGTGGTGTGGCGATTATTGGGCCACGAGTGCGGTCCGTGCGGCCCATGCCGATAGGAAATGAAATCGGCCCACTGTCAGGTGTCATAAGTTTATTTACTTTCTAAGTTATGCTAAAAGAACAATTTACATTCTAAGTTTTTAATTGGGCACCGCCTGATCAGACAGGGTTTGGTTCACCTCTTGTAATGTAAACGAATCACATAGCGGTATTAGGTAGCATTACGGGTGTTTGTTTCACTTAATTTCGTCCGTAATCCATTACTTGCTAACCTCATTCCAATGTAACACCCAGATTCATGATTGGTGTAGGCTTTGCTGATAATGTACTGCTGGTTTCGCTGGGGATTCACATTGGTGTAGGTTTTGCCCCAGAATCATTACATTCTTTTTTTTTTTTCCCTAGCACCGAGGACGAAAAGGATGGAGTGGCCTGTGCCACGAGATGAACCAAGCGTAGCCAATTCATTCTTCAGATGTGATGGGATGGTGAAAGTGCGGTACTTTGGGCATGTAGAGTGCACGAGACACGCAGCAGGAGGGAAGTCCAGCGTACCAGCGCTTACGCTTAAGCGTGCGTACTGCGTAGTACAGTTTCATTGTACGTGGTGTCATGCATTCCTCTTTGTCTTTGTCATAAGTATAAGTATGTCTCTATAACGCCGTCCCAGCGTCCTTGATGCCGTAGCATTTTTGTTATTCTTTTGTTTTGTTTTTTCTTTTTCTTTTCATATATGAGTACTATTTTAATTTTATTTCAAGAAAAAATAAGTACATCTATGTCATAAAAAAGAGTCGTCATCTAGAGTTGGTCCTCGCCTGTTACGTGGTTCCAAACTTTTAACGTTGCGCTTTACGTGTTGCTTCTCGGCATTGTCTTCAGAAAAAATAGATACATCCATGTCGCCGAAAGAAAGCGAGCCCATTGAGAGTCGGTGCATCCTCGCTTGCCACGTTGTTCCATGCTTCTAGCATTGTGCAATTGCTCGGTCGCTACGTATTAATATTTTTTATTGTTGGCAAATGAAATCGTGGTGCCCCTTGGACATTAGAGAGCCGTCACCCACGAAGTTTAAAAGATGACATAAAACATTGTGCTCCTCAGTTACTCACTCAATTTCTCCATCATGTGTCACAAATATTGTGCTCCTCGACTGCTCGCCCAATCTCTCGCATCACGTGTCAACTCGCCTCCTCTATCCCTTCTCTCGAGCCTCAGTTTGGATCATAGGTAGTGTCGTCCACCCCGGGCTCACCGACCTCATATGTAAAACCCGCGACCACGGTTTCTCCTCAGACGAGTACGTCGAACCATTCCTACCTCCAGATTTTCCTCTCCCCTCTCTTTATAATTTGTCGGCTAGCTGGCCAACAACATCACTTCGCATCGCTCCAGTCCTCAGTTCCCACTACCTCTGGCGCCGTAGTGGCAGAAGGCCCTCTTAGGTGCGCACTCTATGTTAACACGACCATGCTCTCCATGGTCGAGAACATCTGCCTTATTGTCATCGAGTTTTGCTTACAAGTCATGTCAGCATAATACCATCACTATCCATGATCTCTTATAGAGAAGAACTCATCTGGCGCGGCGTTAACGCGCCCCCTACCTAGTTAATATGCAGTGTCAAGAAATCTAAGTGTTTTCTGGGTACGAGAGGGCACGATTAGTCCATGTTCTGAAGAATTGGTTGGAGCACGTGGATGCTGAAGTTTGGCATGGTACACATTGGATACTAAATCAGCAGTTGTTATTGAGCCTAAGAGCATCTCCAACAGATTGATTTTCCCCTTTCCACCTTTTAGCCATAAAGGGGATATAGGGGAGAAAAAATTGCTCCAACAGATTGATTTTTCCCTTTCCCTTTTCCCCTTTCTCCCTTTTTTCCCTCCTCTCCCCCCTTTCTTTTCTCAATCTCCTCCTTCCTCCCTTTCCTCTTTTTTCTCTTCCCGCTCCTTCTCCCCCGCGCGCGCATCTCTTCCCGCGCTCTGCTCACCCGTCGTCGTCCCTCCCGCTCGGCCGGCGCATCCACCGCCGCCGCCGGCTCTCCCGACGCCCGCTGGATCCACTGCCGCCGGCCCTCCCGACGCCCGCCGCATCCACCCCTGCCGCCCCTCCCGACGCCCGTCGGGGCCAGGGCGGGCTCGTCGCGCCGTCGGGGGAAGGGGCCGTGCGCCGTCGAGGGAAAGAGGTTGAGCACCGCGAGGGACCACGTGCGTGACCCATGGAGGGCTGGCCGCCAGGCCCCCGTCGTCCGTCCCTGCCTTCATCCATGGAGGACTGGCAGCAAGGGCTCCGTCGTCCTTTCCAATCGTCATTCATGCCTGGACTGGCCAGCAGCACCTCCCATGGGCGCAGCGCCCTCCATGGGCCTTGCGTCCTAGGTGACGACCTCCATGCCCCCAAGGCCGAATATCCCTCGGCCTCCCAAGCCAACAAGCTTCCAAGTCCCAAGGCCGGCGAGGAAGAAGACGGGCCCAAAGACTGGAAAGGGGATCTGATTTTGACCCTTCTCCCTAAAACATTGAAAATGTGAAAGGGGATTCCCCTATATGGTAAGAAAGGGGAAAGGGAAAAATCAATCTGTTGGAGATGCTCTAAGAGCATCTCCAACAATTCTCCTATCCCCTTTCCCCTTTCTACTTTTCAGCCATATAGGAGAATTGGAGGCAAAAAACCATCTCCAACAGTTCCCCTTTCCCCTTCTCCCTTTCCCCATTCCCCTTTATTTCCCCCTTCTCTCCCCCTTTCTTTTCTCAATCCACCTCCTCCTCCCTTTCTTCTCCCTTTCCTCTCTTTCTTTCCAACCGTAGGATCACCCAGCCATCAACAAATCTGTGCCGCACGATTTGGCTGCCGCTCCCCACGCCGCTCCTCTGACCGCCGCTCTTCACGCCGCCCCTCCGTCGGCAGGCCCAGCGCCGGAGGCCGCCGCTCGCATTGGAGGGTGACTTCATTCCGGCAGGGTCTCCGTGGGTCTGATGTTCATGAGCACTATAGTGACTTCATTCCGTTGTCAAGTGCACTAGCCCTCTCCGTCGTCGAGAAGACTTAGCTCCAAGCATTAGTTCACACTCCCACAAGATCTTTCACGGTGGCTATATCGTTGTTTACTCTATCTCATCATCACTCACAGGTTCTTTAGGGCACAAGAAGTAGGAGATTAAAACGATATGGGAGCAGGAAGCATCTGACCAAGGGTTGGATGTAGCCAGCAAGGATTTCCTGATATTTGCATCTTATCAAAAGAAGATATTTCACTAAAAAACAATTGCTGGAGTGGGAAAAATAAACCTGGTAATTCTCAATTCTAGGCAGGTCTGATGGGTGTGAATTTTTCCTCGAATTTGGTTTATTCAAGGTAGAGAGTGGAATCCCAAATCAGATTTTGGAGGGGTAAATGGTAATCTGGAGCTCAAGATAATCTGGAAGCTTATGTGCAAACACATTACAGTTTCAATGAGATGTGACGCTCCAATATGGTGAAGTATGTTGGGCATGTATACTGTAGTGCACGAGACGCGCAGCTGCGCAGGCAGCGGTTACCGCTTAATAAGCGTACATAACTGTCTACGCATGATCCATGACTGTGATCACCGAACTAGTACAATTGTTTTTTAATACACCATGTGTATGTGTTAATACATGCACGGCGGTATCATGCTCTTGTCATTTGGAAAGTGCTAGCGCCCGGACATCCGATCGAATCTTTTTCATCGAACGGTCGTTGCAACATCGAAAATACATATTTGCTACATCGAAAATACATGTCTGCAATATCCGAAATTACGTACCGAAACACAGTGAAACATCAGGATACGGGGAGTAAAATTTCCGCCGCAATATCGTGCAATGTTGCAGGCAACATGTACACCTTTTTTGCAATATCTAAAAATAGCTTATGCAACATCAAAGAATAGCATCCGCAACACGAAAAGTCATCATTTGCAACACTGAAGATGGCATTCTCCCATCTCTCAGCCACGCGTGGCCGCAGTCCAAACCTCTAGATGAAAATGTAACATCCGGATAAAACACTTGCAACATGCATGTGAAACATATACAACATGCGCAACATCCGGATCTACTTTTACAACATCCACATAAAACAGTTGTAACATTATCTGAAACATATGAAACACGCGAAACATACACATGTAACATGCAGAAGCCTAGCAAAAAGAGGAGCAGTGCATAGGTGGAGGGAGGAGGTGGGGGGAGGGGGTAGGAGGAGGAGAATGGCGAGCAGGGACCTCGCCTCGAGGGGAACCATCAGGGGAGCTCGCCATCGAGGAGCCTTCGGAGCAGCTCGCCCGCAAGGGGGGCTCGAGCCGCTGGGGAGCCACCGGAGCAGCTCACACCACGGGGTGCTCACGTCGCCAGGAGAGCTCGCTCGCAGCTCGCCACCAGGGAGCCACCGGAGTAGCTGCTCATGTCGCCAGGGGTCGTCGCTGGGAGCTCACGTTGCCGGGGACCAGAGCGTGATGTGCTAGAAGCACGCGGAGGAGCCGTCTAACACCGGGCCGGACTCAGCTTCGAGGAGCGGCGGCGCCAAGCGAGGCTCGGGTGAGAGAGATGGGATGAATGAACGACGTCCGGAAGATAACATTGGTAGATGATTTTTTTTTTATCATGGTTGAAGACGCTGGAAATGAGGAGGATGTGGCGGCCTCCAATTTTCTGTTCACGTCTGACGTCCTCGTCCAAGCATTGCCGCTTGTCATTAATATCTGTCAAGCAATCCGAGTGTTTTACTTGTACATGGTGCGGCGACTACTCAATGTTCTGAATTGATTGTGGCACGTGAAGCTCTGAGTTTTGGCATGCTACAAATTGTTATGTAAACACACGAACAACACGGAGTCGGGAGTCCGGACACAATAAGAAATCAGTTAGGAGTGGTTCACCTGCATCCTTTCGGTGCATTGGAAATAGCAGGCATGAGGAACTATGTCACATCTGGTGATTTGAGTGCCACGTTTAGAACATAACCAAGGCCCGCAGCGACGCTCTGAGCCGCTATCAGATCTGACTGCAGCCGTTGTAAGCAGAGCCGGTGAAGATGTCGCTAAATCAGTGTTCTCACAGATGGAAACAGGGAGGCATCTGGAACCGCGTCCCAGCGAGGTCAAGTGCAGTAGCTGTTCTAACAAGTGCTCTCTTCGTCGTCGGAAGAATTAGCTCCTAGCATTTGTTCACGCTCCCACAAGCACATCGTGGATATGATCGATGTTTATTATTCATCTCACTCACAGAGTCACAGTAGGTGTTTCGGGGCACGTCAAGTAGGAGATTACCACACGATAGGGGGAGCATCAGGCCGGGGATTCTCAATTCTAGATACAAGCATGATTAAATAAATAATTGCAGCCAACCTCTATTTTCATGTTTGAGGAATGAGGTAGTAATGTACATTAGGAGTATTGAAGTACAAGTGAATTGCCATTTTTTTCTATCTACTTAAACTTTTGAATTGAACAGGTCAGTGTGTACGCAATTCAATAGAACTTTTCCTTGGTTCATTTAAGGTTGTGAGTAGAATATAAATCGGACTCTAGGAGAATATCTCTCCCAACATTGCCCATACAAAATCAGGCTAACGTGGCGGAGGTCATCTCTTACGACACTCTCAACATTAGCCCTGGGCAAAAAGATCACCGAAACCGTTTAACCGAACCGAACCGAACCGATTTAACCAAAATAGTCGGTTAATTCGGTTTTCGGTGATCGGTGCGGTTAAAGAATTGGTGCAGTTCGGTGATCGGTGGTGCCATCGGTTTTTTGTCAACAGTTAACCGATTCACCGATTTCACCGACACCTTCGTATGTTTGTCCTCGCGACTTAGGCCTGGCCCAGAGTGGCATTCTTCCTGTTCGGCCCACCAAGCCCACACAAGCCGAATAATAAAACGCCCCCCCCCTCACTCTGAAACCCTAGCAGCCGGTCAGTCGTGGCGTCGTTGCTGACCCACAGCCGAGGCATCTTCTTCTTCTCCGACGCTCCCTCACGGTAGCAGCAGCCGCAGCACGTCACCTCCGCGGCTCCGCCCATCTGTCCTCTTCCTCACCGTAGCAGCAGCCGCCGACACACCTCGCCTGGTGCTGGTGGCCTCCGCCTGCACTAACTGCTACTCGTTTTGTTCGTCGCTCCACTCCACTGCTCTACGCAGGTCGCGTGCAGGGGCAAACAATCTGCATCCGGCAACTCCGATTGGTACAACGGGCGCACCAACTGATGTACTGCTAATCTGGTATTGAGTTTTTGTTGTACCGTGGTGCTAGCTGTGGTATGAAACAAGCTATGGCTATTTGGTTCTTGAACGCTTATTTGTTTGTTGCTTGCTGAACTCGATTATTCCGTGATTTATTTTCTGTGAGATGGTATGTAACTATGCATTGCGGTTAATCGATTAATCAATTAACCGAACCGATTTCACCGAAACCGAAATTAGTCGGTTCATTGTATTTTGGGAACAAGTTCGGTGACCAATTTACAATAACCTAATTTTTTCATGACCGATTTAACCGTATTAACCGAATGCCCAGGCCTACTCAACATTAACTTTTGGCTTTCGTTGGTAGGAGACAAATTGGCGATGTGAGGAAATCTTTCTTCTTGAATGCATCCACGCAATTCATCTAAATGATGTAAATGATTTCCTTGTGTGGGGCTTTGCATGACAGTGTGACGTTTTCTGTTAATTCCATGTATAGGGTTGCTTTCAGTTCGTGAATCATCTTTTATGGAAACTGTAACTTCCATTGAAGATTATGGTGTTTTTTTTCCACCGAAGATAACTTAGAAAAAAATGCCACGGGGACACGAGAAGATGTACTCTTTTATTGTTTACGATACAATACAATGCGCACTAGAAAGAAATTTATAGACAAGCCAACGACAACGTCAAGGCGTCGTACGCCTTCTCAGCCTCCAGCTCGGCGCGCAGGTGAGCGGTCTCCTCCCTCAGGTGCGCCAAATCAGCCAGAGTCTCCGAGTGAGGTACGTATCTATCCAAGATGGGGAAATCGTCTCTCAGCAATTCCTTCAGCATAGCTCGTCATATGTGTCAATTTCATCCATGGTCATCGAGTGCTTGCCCGCACACCCAGCGTTGAGCTCCTCGCACAAGGATCCATCTCCTTCGACCTCCCTCCCTTGTGGAATCTCCTACGATCTGACTATGTATGCCTAATCTATTCGCGAGCGGCGGCCGTGGCCGGCGGCAACAATATAGAGAGGAACCGAAACCACCATCGTGAGGCCGTGACAAATAAATGCTACAAAAAAGCAACACAAGTTCTTAGAAACACAAACTCATGTGTCAAATTAAGCAATAGCATGCTCTTTGAAAATCCACACCATGCATGATTATCATGTTTTACCGAGACTGGATAATAAGAAACCAGTTGGAAGAGTTCGCCTGCATCCGGATGCATTGGAATGGTGTACTTCCAAAATCAGTTTGTTTACGGAACTTTCGATCAAAATCGATTTTCGAGAGTGTACTTCGAGCTCTGTACGTTGTTTGGCGTGAATTTAAGCGTACGTAGTTCGTGTCATGCATGATCATCCATGACTGTGATCACCGCCAGGAGCTAATACAATAATTTCGGGCACGTGGTGTTATGGTCTTGTCGTTAATACCCGTCAATAAATCAGAGTGGATTTTCACGTACATGGCACGATTATTCAATGTTCTCAATTGGTTGGAGCACGTGAATGCTAAAGTTTGGCGCATGCTAAAAATTGAATACTAAATCAACCGTTGTTATTGAGGCGAATTGAGACCGAGCAAAAGCTCCCCTCAGCAATCTTATTATAAATAAAAGAGCATGTTGCCAAACACAATAACAAAATTGAGTCTAGACCAGGGTTAAAAATCCTGACCGGAACCGGTCCGGAAACCGCGGTTACCGGTGTAACCGGTCCGGACCGGTACCAGTTCCGGTCGGTTACAAACCGGCCCAATTCAAAATTTTTAAATTTAAATTCAAAAATTAATAAATTCGAAAAAATTCCCAAAAATACTTCAAGCTGCGACAAATGTAATGGTGTAAAATTTTTTCAAATATTCATTTGTTTAGTACAGTTTGCGAGAATTCAAAGTTAAATAAAAAAAGAAAAAGAAAAAACAGGCGCGGCCCGTGAAGGCCCATCAACTCCTACACTCAGTTAACACCCCACCCATTTGTATGCATAATTAAAATTATTACTTTGGACATTAATATGTGCATAGCTCATGCAAATTTTTTTATAAATTTATTTTTTCCATGCGTGTGTAACCGGTCAAACCGGTCCGGTAAACCGGTCAAACCGGCCGGTAAACCGCTCAAACCGACCGGTAAACCGGTCACAACCGATTACACTAGGTTTAAATTTGAGAATTTGAATTCCACCGGTTTGGGACCGTTACCGGTCAAACCGGTCCGGTAAACCGCTACCGGTGGGCGGCGGTTTGAGGCCACGTACCGGCGGGAAAAAAAACCCTGGTCTAGACAATAAGAAACCAGTCGAGAGAGTTCACCTGCACCGGTGCATTGGAAATAGTAGGCATGACCGCATGAGGGCCCATATCAGTGCCATATATAATAGAACTAATGCCCGCGAGGCCGTGGAGGATTTGTCCACCAGCCAGCAGATCTGACCGAGGATTTGGCAAGCAAAGCTAGTCGCTGATCAGTGTTCTCTCCATATACGGACACATAAGAACAGGAGGCATCTGGAACTGCGTCCCTGCGTGTCAGGTGAACTAGCTGTTCGAACAAGTGATCTCGATCTCCGTCGTCGATTAGGCTCCTAGCGGCTCTTATCAACAGATCCATGGCGGCTGTTATCAACGTTTAATCTGTCTCACTCACAGGTTCTTCAGGACAATGCATTTATGTTGCATTTATGGTACAATGAATTAGGATTAGCCTAACTAGTCTATCAACCCTTGCTCACGCACGGCTAATAATTTTAAGAGATATTTTATTTAAAAAATATTTACAAATCAGATCGCCAGCTAATAATCAATTTTGTTTACCTACGACCATTTATTTAGTGTTATAACACAATACTAATTTATATGTGTATTTACCTTTGTCTGTGATTAGCTTCTATATTAAGGAAATATCTTCGTCTACACATGTGTCGCATCCAAAATTTCAGACTTTAGAATGTGAACAATGCCTACATATAACTTTTTCTTTGTGAAAATGGTCACTATTCACATTACATCATTTCAAGTTTTGGGATCTGACAATTTTACTCATCCTATTTTTGCCAAGCTCTTATGTGGAGATGGTTTGGATTAGATAGACTACCAAGAGGCCATGACATGAATTCCGCCTATATACACGTCTATCACTCATGTCAAGTTTTAATATAGATTTGACATAACCATTTTCGAAACATGTTCGCTCTCAGTCCTATATATTCTATATATAAAAAACTACAATTAATAGTTTTATCTAATCAACAAAAGAAATACCTTTTTTAAATGTACTATAATCCTAGCCTTATTCCCCAATTTAATTATTTTTTATTCCTACAGCTTTAGCATAAATTGGATCGTTTTTCTTTAAAAAATTGCCCTAATTTGTTTGAGTGTTTGTTTCTTTTTCTCTGATATATTTAGATATCAACCCACGCATAGACTACTTATTTCACAGTTGCATGGAAAGACAAAGGCAAAGATCCCATATGTGTTTTTATGCATGTATAGTAGTATGAAATGTTTTCCCTTATATCTTGTCTTCTACTATTACCATTTATTACAATCATCCTCATTGAGCTAACTGATTGTTTATCCCCCATAATTTAAGTTGAAGAATAACATGTTCTTAAGCTTTGTAATAACCATATAGACTTCATAAGGCCTGAATACTTTGTAATAATTCTTGTTGGTAGTAGGCATAAACAAATGAAAAAGTCCATATATTTCTCTATGATACAAAAACATCATACTCAACTTTTCTGTCTGTTGATTAAGTTTTTTTTGAATAATATACATCATAACATATACCTGCTGCTTGTATGTGGAGGCCGCATGCTGCCCCCAAGCCATTCTCTCCTAGGTTCCTAGCAGGAGCAAGCGATGCATAACATGATGAGGTAAATGGACAGGAAAATCACGTTGAGAAGGATTAAGGCCCAGCTCTATGATTGAACGTTGGAAAGAGATTAATTCAGTAGATGTGACCGTCAACTTAAATGTGACGGGTAGGATACTATTTTTCTCACTACTGGAATCCACTGTTTCCCTAGGGTGTGTTTTTTCTTTCCCTAGGATTAGAACTTAACACCATAGGGAAACTTTGCTTTCCCTAGGATTACAACAATTTCGTCGGGAGGAGTTGGGCAGGCGCAGCCACGTAGGAGCCAGATGGAAACTTTCCCTAGGGACCAACTCAAAATCGTAGGGAACCCAGCTGAAACCCTATCGTTCCCCTCCCCCCAATTTTTCTCGCGCCTGCCCCTTCTCCCGCCGCCGCCGACGCCTCCCGCGCCTCGCCCCTTCTCCCGCGCCTCGCCCCTTCTCCCGCCGCCGCCGAAATCCCTTCCTCCCGCGCCTCGCTCCCTCTCCTGCCACCGCCGAAAACCCCTCCCTCTCGTGCCTTCGTCCTCGGTCACAAAATCCCTTCCTCCCGTGCCTCGCCCCCTCTCCTACCGCCGCTGCCGCCTCTCCTGCGAAATTCGGCGCCTCGCCGCCTCTCCTGCCACTTCTTGCCTCGCCCCCTCTCCAAATCTCAAATCCCTACCCGCCACTCCTTGCTGCACCTCCAAAATCTCCAATCCAATGGCTGCTGCACACCCCCAAACCTCGCCAGCCAGGGAGGGAGAGTAGGCCTCGCCGGCAGCCAAGGAGGGGAGGATGACATACCAGCGTCATCCAGTAGGAGAAGAGAAGCGGCTTGCGACACCAACGAGGAAGGGAGGAACCGCACTGCCGACCAAGGAAGGGGAGTTGAAGTCTGCACCGGCGACAAGGGAAGGGACGAGGTTGAAGCACCGGCAACGAGGGAAGGGACCAAGGAACTAGTGTTAGCACAGAAGGCTTCAAGGTGAGACAAAAATTTCTGGTCCATTAGTGCTAATACATCAGATAGCTTCTCTCATGTGTTGTGATTGTGATGTGTTTGTGATGCACTTTGCTTTGATATAGATCTTGGACAGGGGTTTATTCTAGCACTATGTCAGTAGCAGACCGTAGTTGGATGTACAATGGTTGGAATGATAATGGTTGTCATTCTCAGGATTGGGTGCAGAACACGAATGCTTTTCTAGACCATGCTTTTAGTGTTGATCCTGATGCTGAAAAACGTGGAGTAGCTTGCCCGTGTTCAACTTGTTGCAATACAGTTAGACGGAGGAAAGCTATAAATGAGCATGCATTTGTGTAAACGAGGGTTCATGCCTGGGTATACTCTATGGACTGAGCATGGAGAACAACCTGTTAGTGAGCCTACATTGGAACATGAATATCCTAGTCAGACTGGTGATGGCATAGATGAAATGTTAGCAGACTTTGGTGATGCAATGCATAGTGTAGAGGAGGAACCTACGGCAGATGCTAAGGCATTTTATGCCATGTTGGCTGCTTCTAAAGAGAGGCTACATAACTTCACAAGTGTTGCACAGCTAACTGCAGTAGCACGATTGATGGCAATTAAGTCGCAGCACAATCTCTCTATAGAGTGCATTGATAAATTACTTGGTTTGTTTGATGATGTGTTGCCTGAGAACCATAAAATGCCAAAGAACTTGTATGAGTGCAAGCGTCTGCTTAGTGGTCTGAAAATGCCAGTATGTCAAGATAGATGCTTGTGTAAACAATTGTATGCTATACTATAACTAGATGCAAACAAAGAAAAATGTGATTTCTGTGAGGAAAGCCGATATGTAGTTGTCGAAAAACCAACACACTGGGGGACGTAAACGAAAGCCAATACCACGTAAGGTTCTGCGTTATCTCCCATTGAGACCAAGGTTGCAGCGACTGTACATGGAGCCAAAAACTGCAAACACATGCGGTGGCATAAAGAGGGCAAACGTTCTAACCCAGGTGTTACGGCCCACCCATCTGATGCTGAAGCATGGCAAAATTTTAATGAAGCTTGCCCGGATTTTGCAAGCGATGCAAGAAATGTCCGTATTGCTATTGCAACAGATGGGTTCAACCCTTTTGGCTATGGAAAAGCCCAATATTCTTGCTGGCCAGTTTTTGTGATTCCTTTGAACCTACCTCCAGCACTTTGCATGAAGGAGGAAAATATATTTCTTAGTCTAGTAGTTCCCGGACCAGAGCATCCTGGTACAAATTTTAATGTCTTCATGCGGCCGCTAGTTGATGAGCTGAAGGAAGCTTGGGCAGTAGTCACTTATGATAGCTTCTCAAAGCGAAATTTTAATATGCGAGTCTCATATCATACTTCCATTCATGACTTTCCTGCACTGGGTATGTTCTCTGGATGGTCTACACATGGTGGGTTGGCATGTTTTGATTGTATGGCAGATGTGGACAGTATATGGCTGACCAATGTTAGCCTAAACGCTAAACGGTAGTCGTTCGGTCAAGCACCGTTTAGCGTGTAGGTCGTGTAAACGCCGTGTACACGGCGTGTACACGGATTACACGGTAGTGTACCACATCAGTAAAAATGACAAGATGATAAGTAATATATGGACCAATTCTCAATTCTTAGACACTCATCGAGTCATAGGTAACATAGGTCACAAAAACACATGTAAGCAACCATACAAATATAACCAAAAGGCAACATGCGACAATAATACTGATTCACACCTTCAAATTCATGACAATGACATACAAGTACCAAGTAGTATATAGCCTAAACGGTGGCCTACACGGGTTTACACGCTGTGTAAATCTGTTTTGCGCCATTTAAAGTCAACCGTTTACACCGTGTAAGACCGTGTTTGACCGTGTAAACGGGTTGACCATGTAATTAACCGTTTAGGCCTAAACTGCACAGTGAGCCATCGAGTAGCGTTTAAACGCCGTGTACACGGCCTACACGGCCGTGTAGGAGAACATTGTGGCTGACAAATGGGTCCGAGTTTAGTTGGTTCGATTGTCATAGGAGATTTTTGCCTCCTGACCATTGTTTCAGGAACCAAAGAAATGCTTTTAGAAAGGGAACAGTGATTCATGACACGCCTCCACATAGACTAACAGGGGAAGAGGTCTTAGAATACATGAATGAAGTCAAAGCTAATAATTTTGATGGTTATGGCACTACCCACAATTGGACTCACATCCCATTTTTGTGGGAGTTGCCATATTTCCCTCTACTTCTGCGTCCGCATAATATTGATGCGATGCATACTGAAAAAAATGTAGCAGAAGCTGTTTATGCAACATGCCTTAACATTCCTGACAAGACCAAGGATAATTCTAAGGCTCGCCTTGACCAAGCCTTGCTGTGCAATAGAAGACATCTCAACCTTGTTGAGAAGCCAAATGATAGGTGGGATAGGCCTAGAGCACCTTTTTCCCTTACCAGATCCCAGAAAAAGGAAGTTATGATGTGGTTCAAGGACGTCAAGTTTCCAGATGGCTATGCATCAAACCTAAGGCGAGGGGTCAACATGGATACCCTAATGATAAATGGCCTAAAGAGTCATGACTACCATATATTCATTGAGCGTTTGTTGCCTGTGATGATGCGAGGTTTTGTTAAGAATGAAATATGGGAGGCGTTAGCTGAGTTAAGTTATTTTTTTAGAGCGCTTTGTGCAAAAGAGGTTGATCGTGCCCAGATGCTTCAATTGGAAGCAAACATACCTATTATACTTTGCAAATTGGAGAAAATATTTCCACCAGGGTTCTTCAATCCAATGGAACATTTAATGGTGCATCTCCCATATCAAGTGAGGGTAGGAGGCCCTGTAAAGTATACTTGGATGTATGGAGTTGAGAGGTATAAATTTCAAACACATTTTCTCTTTATCACTCTGTGTTTCCATAGGTAGTAATCTATTGATATCTCACTCTTGTAGGCTGCTTAAAAAAGTTAGGGACAAAGTCCGTAATAAGGCCCGCGTTGAAGCTTCTATAGTGGAAGGAAATCTTGTTTAGGAAATCACTCACATAACATCATTATACTTGCCTGAATTGATCTCTAGCTCACGTAACCGTCAACGACGTTATGCTCAAAATGGAGCTCCATCTAATTCTACCCTTAGCCTGTTCCAAGTGCGTGGATGGAAGACGGGTAGAGGAGTGACCAGATTTCTAACTATTGAAGAGTACAAGACAGTAATGATTTATATCCTCACAAACATGAGTGAAATTGATGAATATGTGCAGTAAGTACACTAAATCAGATAAATTAGCATCAAGCAGTGCTCATAACTACATATAATTCATGATTTTGTGCTCTAATCTGTAGAAAATTTGAACACGAACAATGGAGACATCCAAGACCGCCAAATCAGAAACAACTAGACAAGTTAAGGATGAATGGAGCTGGCAATGGCAAACCATGCTTGCTGGATTGGTTTAGAAGCTTGGTACTAGTTAGTTGTCGAAGTTCCATGTTAGTTTCTAACATTCCTCTAAAATCTTAGTTACACTTAATTTTAACATTGCAATGTGATATGGATGCAAGCATACTGTTGGCACTCCTTAGCCTAACTAAATCCACAAGCACACGGAGTACGATGTAGCCTTTCACCAGGGGAGTAAGAACCTAGATATCGAATCCAAGGAACGGTAGACGCAACTAGCCTAGAACTTTTCTAACCGGACCCACCAGGGAGCACAAGGTACGCGGGTAGAGAGCTTGACTTTAGTTAGCTACTCGTTACCCCAGACAAACTATCTATATCTAATCTGATCTGCTTCGACGGCTAGAATGGGAAGAACTCAGAACGGGGTGAGAGAGGGGTTCTTCCGGGCTCAGCACTACTGTTATGAGTACACCCGAACGTGGTGGAGTACAAAGGACAGACAGGACTGTCACCACCTGCCGCCTACCACTGCAGTTCCGTGGGGTGCAACACAACCTGAGATGGCTAGCCAGCACAGGCACCATGCCTAAGCTATCAGCCACTGACCTCCACCCAACGCGAAGGGCTATAGAGGAAACCCCAAACAAGAGTCGCTGTCACTCGCGCAGACTCAGGTACCCGCAGATGAAATATAAATAAAATAGATTGCTGAAAGTAATTCGTAAACTAGCGAGGTACTAAAGGCAAGGGACCGAGGACTTACTGAAGATAACTCTTGAAGTATATTCCTCTGGGGTGGAAATGTTGAGATGAGACCGAGAGGAAATCCCGGACTTTCTCTACAAAGCTTGGCTGTCACCCAAGCAACTCACCCACTCTCTCCCTAATCTAACTCTATAGATGAAAACTCCTCTCTAGACTTCTCTTCTCTTCTTCGGATGAATTGATGGATGCCTTCTCAAGGTGAAGGGGGTCCCTTGGGGTCCCTTTTATAGTCTTCCAGGGCGGTTGCAGGCGTCAAGCTTAAGCTAACCCTCTGCTTAACTGCCACGCGAAGGGGGCACGTGGCGGCCTCTGAGGGAGGCCGGCCAGCCTGGCTTGGCTGCCCCGTGACACCGCCTTCTTCAGGGACGCTCTGGATTGCTCCCTGAGGTCGGTAACGGTTGCTTGTGATCAAAGCTGTCCGAGAATCCAAGGTTGGTGGGCCCTTCAATCCATGCAAGTGTAGCTTAGGCCTTTCGGGTCCTTGGATCAAACCGACGTTGATCTCACATCTCAGGTTCTTTGGTGTTGTATTTGGGATCACCTAGATCAATAACGTGGCAAAGGGGCACAGAAGGGGGCTGGTCGGCCTATGCTAGGCCGGCCTGCTGGCTTTGTGTCCAAATTTCTTCATCTTTTGCTTGCTTGCTTCTGCACTCACAAATTATACAAAACTTGTAGAACTCATTAGAAATAACCAATTTCACTTTGTTATGAGCAAGATGAGCTTGAAATGTGACGGAATGTTGGTGGTGAAATCGTATTGTAACGACCACCAACACGCCCCCCCTACCTGAACTTTGCTAGTCCCTTAGGAAAGAATGAATTAAATTATCGGGACTTCAGCAGGATCAGTGTCATGAACTCAAGGTATACACAAGTCATATCTCTGAGTTTTTTTTTCATACCTTGGATTTCGATGGCTAACACCCTCATCTTTATCAATTGAGTCTTAGAACAACTCATTGATCGATCGAACACTTCTTCCTCATGGTATTTGGAGTTTTTGATAATTTTATAAAGAAAGCGAGGCATACCCTTGTTATTTCTCAACATCTCTCGATCACTCATAGTGTTTGGATCCTCACCTTGGCTTAGAATCAAGCCTCTCCTATTCCTACATTTTGAGGTGGAGTTTTTGGGATCGGAGTTGCTCACTCTTCTTCATTTATTTTGCAAGATCGAAAAGCTTGTCTAATCATTCATACCACTCATAAATCTTCGCCAAGTGCATGTGTACTTGATGTTGGAGTCCTTGTTCAAGCATCTTTCATCTTTCCCCTTTTTCTTTCTTCTTTTTTTTCTCTGAAGATAAGGAGTGTATCATTCCCTTCTTCATTTTTTTTCAGGGGTATGAAGAGCTTTGACAATTTAGACTTTGCTGATGCATGTGTGCGTGAATGGCCATGATGAACAAGATAGCATGAACGTGCAAGCTCAAAATTTAGAAGATGGCTATGTGGAAACTTCAACTTGAATTTGATATATGGCTTTGGATAGGACATTTCAAGTTGATGATAACAAGGGTTGCCTTAAGTTTTATTTTCAAAAACAATCTCCAAACCTTGAATCGGACGGTTCGACTTCTCAAATCATCATATCGTAAGGATCAATTAACAAGAATCAGGTATTCCTATAAAAGTTCCAAGGTAAATGAAATCATTGCTCAAGAAATATCACAGGTGTATCCGAGATATCATTCGTAGGGGTTCACTTTCATGAATTTTGATCAAGTTTTAAATTTATTTAGCCAGGAATTTTTCTTGAATCAAAATCATGCAAAGATCAAGTGTAGGGGTTTCAAACCATGTCCTGGAGTCGAGCCAGCGAAGTTGGCCATAGGCCCAGGCCGATCGGCCCAGCATAGGCCGGCCGGCCTGCCCTTGTTGCCAGGCAACCCGGTTCAGGTTTCTCGTGTATGTGATTTGCAGGATTGCACAGCGGGCACGGGATCTCCTCGAGAAGCAGCAGCATGGGGCCGGCTGGCCTGGCTTAGGCCGGCCGGCCTGGCATTGTGCCAGGTCGTGCCCCGCCTTGGCCAGTGACCAGTAAACCTTCTGTACGTCTGAGTTTCTGCGTGCTTCACTGAAAGTTTAGTCCGAGGGGTTGGTTGGCACACAAGTGTGCACCAACCATTCATTTTTTTATATAAGAGTCACTTCTTTCAAATAACTAAATTTATTCAATTCCAAACAGGGAAAACAAAATGGGGTGCTGAATACAAAGGAAATTTGAAGGAAATAAAGCAAGGAAAAATAAATTAAGCACCCTAGAACTAAACTGATCCTAGGCTAAACTACTCCTCCTTTGGGTGATAGAGGTGTGCGTTGCCGGTGGCCTTCGCAAGGCGCTTGACCTTAGTGGTCATTGCCTTCCGGAGGACCTCAATCTTGTCTTCAGCCTCCATTTGCCCGATCACTGCCTCCGCCACGCGCTCGTCCATACTGTTAACCTTGAGCTGCAGCGCGGCGAGCTTCCTCCTCAGCTCCTCCACGTCCTCCTCCTCCTTATCAGACCACTCCATCTGCCCGGGAGGCCCTTGGATGGGTGGAGGCACCATGAAGCGCTTCCTCCCCTCATCGGGTTTCTTAGGGGCTAAAAAGAGCCCCTTCCCGATGCCCGGGCCGCTCCGGCGTGGAGGGCTAGGACTTCGCGGCGTGTACTGTGGCGAGAACTCCGGCGAGGTGGAGAGGAAGAGCGGCACGATCTCCTTCTTAGACGGGGAGGCGACGAGGCGCTTCCCGATTGTGACACCCTCAAAATTAAGTAGAGATTAATTAGGATTTATTTAGTTAATCCTTAAATTTATTAGAATAATTATAGACTCAAAAGAAATAAATAAGAATAATAAACTATAAATAACTAGGGAAAAATATAAGGGATGTTGTACAACTTGAGTGCCGAAACAAGTCTCTAAAACCCTAGATTTAAACTAGAAAGATTCAGTTCAAATTTGAAATCAAACTCCTCTTAAAACCCCCTTCAAATAAATAGAAAATTCTTTTAAACGTTAAACGGGCCACAGTCCCATTTCCGGCCCAACTCCTCTTCGAGCCCAGCTCCAAAGTCCGGTTTCCCTCCCCCAGTTCCCGGCCTCACCCGCTTTCCCTCCCTCAGCCGGCCGACCGCGGCCCAGCTCGCCTCCGCCGGCCCAGCCTCCTTTCCCCGCCCGCTTGGCCCACTGCAGCCCACGCCCCCGCCTCCTTTCCCCTCGGGCCGCAGCTCCCTTCCCGCAGCCCAGCTCGCCTTCCGCGCGCGCGGCCCACGCCCGTTGGGGCGACGTCACGAGTGACGTCACCCGCTCCCCCTACGTCATCCTCCTCCTCCCCCTCCGAGCGCCGCCGGGATGCACCGCCGCCGCCCGATCCGCGCCTCACGGCCGTGATGCCGCCCCAGGGTACGCGCGCGCCGCGTGTCCGTGCCTCCGCCCTCCAACGCGACCCGGGTGCGGCGCCGACCACCCTTTGGACACCGTAGTTGAGGCCGCCGTGACGCCATCACCGGCGCCATCGCCGGTGCCACGCGTCTCCACCTCGCCGGCTGCCCTCCTTCCCTCCCAGCGACGTGGCCACGCCCCGCGCACGTATTCCGCCTATAAAAGGCACCCCCGGGCCTTGCTCTGGGGGCACCCCAAGCTCAGCCGAGCTCATTCCTCCCCAAGCACCGCCGCGCCGCTCCGCTCCTCCGCCCTTCCCCCTGCCACCAGCAAGTTCGCCGCTTTCCCCTCGTCCGCCTGGTGCAAGTCGCAAGGCCGGTGGCGAGCTGCAGCGTCGTCCTGGCGCCGCTCTGGCAGCTCCTGCGGCAGCACATATGGCGCCCGCGGCGGCGCCGCCCGGCCCTCGGCGAAGCGGGTACTCCGCCGTCATCCCCGCCGTTCCCCTCTTTCTCACTCAAACCCGACAGGCGGGCCCGGGAGTTGACGGCGTCCTTCCCCCGTCATACCCCCCGCCACCACCCTATGACGAGCGGGCCCGGCCCCTTCCCTCGGTCGCGTAGTCCCAGTCCATGAGGACCAAAGACCTGGCCACGCGCCGGTCCACAGCCGGCCCACGGCCTTCCGCTGCCCGGACCCCGCGTGGACCCGGTGCACGTGAACCCCGAGCGGGGGACGCCGCGGTCCACCACGCCCACGGCGCCGGCGCACAGAACAGTGCGCGCCGTGGGTCCCATGGCCCACTCGGCCGGCCCACCCTGCTGCGTCAGCCCCTAGCAAAATGCTAGGTACACCCCGGTAAGTGCACCCACAAGTGTATTTAGAGCCCTTCCTCCATTCCAAAAATTTGCCAAAATACCCAAAAATCCTAGGAATATTTCTAAGCCTATTAGTGCCATCCAATCCTTTTTAGCACATCATTAGAGCCTAAATCCAATTAGGTTAGTTTCTAACCAATAGAAAGCCTCCCTCAGTGTACCCAGGAAACTCCCCTTCCCATGTCTTAGCCCCATAAATCCCCAGAAAATTCCCATAAATATTAGGGATTATTCTAAGCATTTCTATATGCTTACTTCCCTAATATTTATATCCTGAGCCCAGTCTAGCCATTATGCTACCCAAACCCCGCTGTTACGCCACCCGTATGAAACCCAAACCCCGTTAAAACCCTAACCGTCGTGTCAGCCGTCCATAAACCCCTAGATCTCGATGGAATCCCGGCCGTCATACTGCCGAAAGTGGAATAAGGACTGTCTAGAAATCTATATCAGTCATTTGGGGTTTATTCCTTAGAAATCCATATAAATCCCGGAATACTGATAATCATCGTTCCAGCCACCGTCCAGGGAATTATTTAACAATTCTCTTATTCTTATCCTTTGATCCATTAGTTATTTTATAGTTAATGGATTATTAATCCAACCCCCGGCCTTTAGGGAAATCCTTCTAATCCCTGCCTTCTTTCCTTTTACGATTTGATTGATGTACTGTTACACTGATTGTTATTTTATGTGTTTAATCGATAGCATGACCGGGGCCGACGAGACGCCGAAGCTCCAGAAGGCCTGAAGCCTAGCCCGTTCAACATATGGTATATGCCCGCGTAAGAAACGCCTAAGGACGACAATGAAGGCAAGTCTCACCAATAATATCATTTTAATCATTAATGTTTACCTTTCTTGCAGCATAAGCTATAAGGAGGCATCACGTGGGTGAATGCCTGGCCCCGCTGTAGTCATAGGATGCTGATTGGGAGTGGAAGGAAGATCCCAAGGAAGGGGATTCTGTCCTAAGAGCCACTCTGATCCCAGCTAAGGACCGGTTCACGGGAGAGTCTTTCTAGTGCCCAGTACAACCTCGCATGCCAAAAAGGCATAGCCTTCGGGAATGCCTATTTATGTGAGGCCTTGATTCACACCCCACCAGCTGAACCTAGTAATCCATCCCAAGGAGCCGTATGATTGGCGCAGAGTGCTGACCAGCGAACTGGGGAGCGCCTGGTGCCGGGTCGAGCACGCGCCAAGTCGGGAAACGGGTATACTGGAGACAGCCCCAGACAGAGGGCTGGGACTGGGCGGCACGGTTGACTAGGATACAGGGTCAGAGACCCTGAGGGCCAGAGGCCCGATGAGCTCATCAAAAACCCGGGTCGATATCCGCGAGGCGGATGATTAGTAGCCCCTGCTTAGCCCCCAGTATGCACGTGGCTGGACCTAGGGAATGCTGACCAGCGATGGTCACCGGTGGGTACGAGTCTCGTAGGTCGGTACCGCCGAGGTACACGGTACGGGCCGACCGAATGCGGGGTAGATAAGTACGACCTCTGCAGAGTGTAGAATCTATCTGGATAGCCGCGACTCCGGCAAGAGTCCACTTAGTCAAAGCCCCCGATGATTAGTTTTTACTGTTTCTGTACGGGGAACCTGAGACGGCGAAGGTACCGTTGGTCAGGTTCGGGATAACATATCGGGACTGGCAGGGAGGAAGTGCCCCTCCAGGACCGACCTTTAACATTAATTTAATTCATATATATTATTGAATTTGTGGGATTTGCTGGGTATTCTTTTCAGAATACTCACCCTTGCTTTCATTGTCTTACAGGTTTAGGCCATCAGGGCGAGAAGGTGCTACAACCCATTCCAGTGGAGGAATGAAGTGCCTAACCGCTCCCCGCTAGTTACATCGGTGTTAAATCTATTCAAAATATACGTTATTTACCTCTTCTGATACTAATCTGTGATAAGATCTGTATCAGCAGCCGATCTAGGACCTGATACAGGTGAAGGGAACCTCTGGATAAGGGGTCCCCACACCGATGGCCTTCTTTGGGGACAAAAGTCCTGTAGTTGGCCTTCGGGGCGTCTTCGGCAGTGAACTCCCTTGGCCCTCCTCCTTGGGATTCAGGAGGGGGGCTCTGCCTGAAGGAGAGCCAGAACGACGATGAGGGGAGGCCAGCCGGCCTGCCATAGGCTGATCGGCCTGGGCAGAGGCCCGCCGGCCCTCCGGCTTCGCCATCACGGCCTCGATGAACGCCGCCCTCTCGATTATCCTGACGCTGCTGGCATTGGAGGAGCTGGGCATCCCTTTCAAGGATTGGGATGGAGAATGACTGCTTCGGGAGACCGAGTTGGAGTCTTGGTGGCTGGACTGTGAGGCCATGGCATGAATTCTCAAAGGGGGGAGAGTTTTTGGAGAAGAGAGGCTCGAGAGTTCTGATGGGGAAGAAGAGAGGGGAGCCTTTCGATTTAAAACGACGCTCCTCTTTTAAAACCCCACATATCCTCGGAAGGGATAACGGGGAGACTCTTTCAAACGAAGAGCGTCCCGGGACGAGCCCGGGCTGGGCCGATCGGCCTGGAGTAGGCCGGCCGGCCTGGCCCTATCTCGGGAGCCCCTGAAATTTTTCAATGTGCTCCACTCGCTCTTCTTCCAGAAGTTTCTTAGGATTTGGCTAGAAAAAGTTTAAAGAAAAGAAAAAGAAAATAGGAAAGGGAAATCTATCCTAGATAAGGGTCATTTTTAGGTCCTGCCCGGACCTGGACTAGGTATCTCGGTTAGCTCGTAGACGTCCATCTCTTTGAGCCCCAGCATTTCGGTTTCGAGAAATATTTTCAATCTCTGGCCATTAGCCTTGAAAGTATTTCCGTCATTATCTGGAGGGTTACCGCGCCATGATCGGCGGCGTCTAAAACTTTAAAAGGACCTTCCCACTTACTTCTAAGCTTACCATGACCAAACAAACGAATACGGGAGTTGAAGAGCAATACCTGATCTCCCGCTTTGAAATGCTTGATCTTGATGCACTTGTCGTGCCATCTCTTTGTTCTTTCTTTATAAAGCTTGGCGTTGTGGTAGGCCTTTTCCCTCCATTCCTCTTGATCGCCCAATGGGATTTAAATTCGAGCTCAACTGGTAAGTGCCACGCCTTGCCGTATACCAGTTGGTAGGGAGTCATCCCTATCGGTGTCTTGAATGCTGTTCTATATGCCCAAAATGCTTCCGGTAGCTTTCACTTCCACCCTGTTCCCATTGCATTGACCGTCTTTTGCATAATGTTCTTGACTTGTTTGTTTGATGTTTCTGCTTGCCCGCTGGTCTGGTGGTGATAAGGTGTAGCCACTCGGTGGTTCACTCCTAAGTCGCTTAGGCACTTCCGGAACGTCTTGTCGATGAAATGTGATCCTCCATCACTGATCACGACTCGGGGTACTCCGAAACGGGGAAAGATGACTTTTTCGAACATTTTTCTTGAATTCTTCGAGTCGGCTGCCACGCACGGAAGTGCCTCCACCCATCTGGAAACATAGTCGACTGCCACCAGGATATACTCACACTGCTCGGATGCAGGGAATGGAGCCATAAAGTCGATTCTCCATACGTCGAAAACTCCAATTGGAGGTTATTCTGTAGTGGCATAGCATCACGGGCGTTGATGTTCCCGTGTTTCTGACACTGGCACATCTCCGTACGAATTCCTTAGCGTCTCCATACATAGTCAGCCACAAGAATCCACTTTGCCAGACCTTTGCATGGGTTCGGAAGGTTCCGTAATGCCCTCCGTACGGTGATGAGTGACAGCGGTCAAGGACCTTGTGTGTTTCCTCATGAGGGATGCATCTTCGGAGTAATCCATCAGCACATACTTTGAATAGATAAGGGTCATCCCATAGGTGAAATCTGCTGAGGTAGATTAACTTCTTCTTGTCTTCTCCCAGAGGTACATATCCAGTCACCATGAAATTTACCAAATTTGCATACCATGGACTGGATGTGGTGACCTTGAGGAGAGTATCATCTCTGAGGTAATCATTCATCGGAAGGTCCGACCCTTGAACTTGCATTCTTGTGAGATGATTCGCCACACAATTATCTGTCCCCTTCTTGTCTCGTATTTCTAAATCGAATTCTTGAAGAAGCAGAATCCAACGGATGAGTCGTGGCTTAGCGTCTTTCTTGGTCAAGAGGTACTTCAGTGCAGCATGGTCTGTGTATACTATCACCTTAGCACCAACCAAGTAAGATCTGGACTTATCCATGGCAAACACCACTGCCAGGAGTTCCTTCTCCGTTGTTGCGTAGTTTAACTGAGCTCCGGTCAATGTCTTGCTGGCATAGGATAGGGCGTAATGCTGTTTATCCTTGCATTGACCGAGCACTGCCCCGACTGCATAGTCACTAGCGTCGCACATTATCTCGAATGGAAGATTCTAGTCGGGTGGTTGTATGATGGGAGCTGAGATAAGTGCCTTCTTGAGGGTGTAGAAGGCGAGAAGGCAATCATCGTCGAAGTTGAAGGGTGCTTCTTTAGCCAATAGGCTTGTAAGAGGTCTGGCTATCTGAGAGAAATCTTTGATGAATCTTCGGTAGAAGCCAGCATGACCCAGAAAACTTCGCACACCCTTGACATTCGTCGGGGGTGGTAGTTGTTCGATAACTTCTATTTTTGCCTTGTCAACTTCTATCCCTTTTTTCGACACCTTGTGCCCCAGCACATTCCTTCTCTGACCATGAAGTGGCACTTCTCCCAATTTAGGATGAGGTGATGCTCTTCGCACCTCTCGATAACCTTTTCCAGATTTCCGAGACATTGGTCGAAGGTTTTGCCATAGACGGTGAAGTTGTCCATGAATACTTCCATGATTTGCTCAATCAGGTCAGAGAATATCGCCATCATACACCGCTGGAATGAAGCAGGTGCGTTGCATAGGCCAAAAGACATCCACCAATAGGCGAACGTTTCGTATGGGCAGGTGAAGGTAGTCTTGCTCTGGTCATCGGGATGGATAGGAATGTGGTGATAACCAGAGTATCCATCAAGGAAACAGAAAAATGAGTGGTTTGCCAGCCGCTCAAGCATCTCGTCAATAAAGGGGAGAGGAAAGTGATCTTTACGGGTTGCTTTGTTGAGCTTCCTGTAATCGATGCACATCCTCCATCCAGTAACGGTCCTCTGAGGAATAAGCTCGTTCTTCTCGTTCTGGATAACCGTCATTCCACCCTTCTTTGGCACAAGAACTGGGCTGATCCATTCACCGTCTTTCATGGGATAGATTATACCCACGTGCAGAAGGTTCAACACTTCTTTCTTGACTACCTCCCTCATCGCATCATTTAGCCGTCGTTGATGTTCTCTAGACGGCGTATGGTCCAGCTCCATAGGTATGCGATGGGTGCATAAACTGGGGTTGATCCCCTTCAAGTCCTATAGAGAATACCCGAAGACAGACCGGTGTTTCTCTAGGACTGTGATAAGCTGCCGAGTCTCATTCTCTGTCAGTTTGTCACTGATGACGACTGGCGAGCGTCGGTCGTTGTGGAGGAAAGTGTATCTGAGTCCAGGAGGCAGCGGCTTTAACTCAGGAGGGGGTGTTGTGGCTTTTCTTCCTCGTTGAGTTTCATAAAGCCGTCCGTTTCTGCCTCTTGGATGAAATGGTTAGCCTCTTCAGCCTGTGATGACTGAGCTTGCTCTGCTTGAGCCGAGCTAACTGCTTCTTCCAATAGGTCTGTCTCGGATCGAGCCTCTGCGATGGTGTTAACCACCCACACGAGACTGACCGGGATGATCTCTTTACCAACTCTGAACTGTATCGTGATCGATCGTGATTCGGGTTGGCAAGGTGCTCTATTGGCTGTCCAATCAGGAAGAAGTTGTCAACTATAGGGACATCGAAAATGTGGAAGTCCGAGAAAATCTTGTTGTGTCCCATGTGTACGGGCACAACACGGATGATTTCTCTACATTTCATCATTTGGTCGTCGATCCACTTGAGGTACTTACGGGAAAAGGACCGGGGTTCGTCTGGTTGCACTCGTGCTGCGAATGCACTTGATATGATATTACTCCCGACCTTCGGGTCGTAGACAACTTCCTGAGTGTCAGTTCCCTCAATAGCGCAATGGAGTACTCTGAAATTGAGGGTGGTTCAGATGATGTCTTCGCAACTTTCAATTTCCTCCATCCATTCCTTGCTCATGATCGTAGATAAACCCTCAATCTTCGGTATGGCTTCTGGAATGAACGCCTTAGACATTGAACTTGCACACACTTGTTCCATAGGCATACGTGATGTATTGCCAATCTCTAAGTACTCTTCTTCTGTAAAGAGCTCGGGAATGAAGTGCGGCAGATCGTCGAGAATAGTTTCTTGGTCTGAGGACTTGTGGTGTTCGAGCACTTCCTCTATGATCGGAGGAGGTGGATCAAAGGTAAGGGCAAGGATTGGCTGCTTGTCTCTGGGGGTTGTTGGTGGTGTTGGTGGGTTGTCGAAGACTCCTGTGTACTCGGTAGAGCTGAGAACCTTTTCTAAGATTTCTCGTACCTCGTCCACTGTCTTGTATAACACTGACCCTGCGGAAGTGATGTTCAAGAACTGTGCACTTTTCGGCTTCAATCCACCAACATTGCATAAGCATTTCCTCTGGAATGTTATGCGGTGGCCCTGAGTTGGCCAGCTGAATAAATCGCTCCCACGTGGCTCCAAGTGACTCATCACCTTGCTGATATGTTATCAACTCGACTCTGAGCTTTAAGATCTTGGAGACAGGGTAAAAGAACAGACAAAACTCGTCCTTCAATTTGATCCAATCTCCGCTAAATCTCCTTGCAGTCCGGTCGTACCAAGATTTTGCATTTCCCATCAGAGAAAATAGGAAAAGTTTCCATAGAATAGTGTCTTGGTTGATGTCGGGTATAATAAGAAGAGAGCAATTCTCTTCAAAAACCTGCAAGTGAGCATAGGGACTTTCGTCTTTCGTTCCATCGAAAGATTGTGCACGAACATGGCAACGAGACTGGGACGGATCTCGAAGCCATGAGGTGGTATGGGGAGGCAAGTTGAAGGCGGTTCCAAATACTCGCTAGATGGAACCGTCGGATAACTAGGAGAAAACTCCATGTGATAGATGGTCATGGGGGTAAAGTGTACGGCTAAAAAGATCCTACACTAGTGTTACTACCGCTCCCTGGCAACGGCGCTAGAAACGCTTGTTGGCACTGCTTAGCCTAACTAAATCCGCAAGCGCACGGAGTACGATGTAGCCTTTCACCAGGGGAGTAAGAACCTGGATATCGAATCCAAGGAATGGTAGACGCGACTAGCCTAGAACTTTTCTAACCGGACCCACCAGGGAGCACAAGGTACGCGGGTAGAGAGCTTGACTTTAGTTAGCTACTCGTTACCCCAGGCAAACTATCTATATCAATATGATTGCTTCGATGGCTAGAACAGGGAGAACTCAGAACGGGGTGAGAGAGGGGTTCTTCTGGGCTCAGCACTACTGTTATGAGTACACCCGAACGTGGTAGAGTACAAAGGACGGACAGGACTGTCACCACCTGCCGCCTACCATTGCAGTTCCGTGGGGTGCAACACAACCTGAGATGGCTAGCCAGCACAGGTACCACGCCTGAACTATCAGCCACTGACCTCCAACCAACGCGAAGGGGTATAGAGGAAACCCCAAACAAGAGTCGCTGTCACTCGCACAGACTCAGGTACCCGCAGATCAAATATAAATAAAATAGATTACTGAAAGTAATTCGTAAACTAGCGAGGTACTAAAGGCAAGGGACCGAGGACTTACTGATGATAACTCTTGAATATATTCCTCTGGGGTAGAAATGTTGAGATGAGACCGAGAGGAAATCCCAGACTCTCTCTACAAAGCTTGGCTGTCACCCAAGCAACTCATCCACTCTCTCCCTAATCTAACTCTAAAGATGAAAACTCCTCTCTAGACTTCTCTTCTCTCCTTTGGATGAATTGATGGATGCCTTCTCAAGGTGAAGGGGGGGTCCCTTTTATAGTCTTCAAGGGCGGTTGCAGGCGTCAAGCTTAAGCTAACCCTCAGCTAAACTGCCACGCAAAGGGGGGCACGTGGCGGCCTCTGGGGAGGCCAGGCCGGCCTAGGCCAGGCCGATCGGCCTGGCCTGGCTGCCCCGTGGCACCGCCTTCTTCAGGGACGCTCTGGATTGCTCCCTGAGGTCGGTAACGGTTGCTTTTGATCAAAGCTGTCCGAGAATCCAAGGTTGGTGGGCCCTTCAATCCATGCAAGTGTAGCTTAGGCCTTTCGGGTCCTTGGATCAAACCGACGTTGATCTCATGTCTCAGGATCTTTGGTGTTGTATTTGGGATCTACTGGATCAATAACGTGGCAAAGGGGCACAGAAGGGGGCCGGTCGGCCTATGCTAGGCTGGCCGGCCTGGCTTTGTGTCCAAAATTCTTCATCTTTTGCTTGCTTGCTTCTGCACTCACAAATTATACAAAACTTATGGAACTCATTAGAAATAACCAATTTCACTTTGTTATGAGCAAGATGAGCCTGAAATGTGACAGAATGTTGGTGGTGAAATCGTATCGTAACGACCACCAACACATACCTAGTGAATTGCGCCGTATATCGCGTGGATGTAGCCTCAAGGTGAAGTCATATGATATTTATGAAGTTAATGGGTACAGATTCAGATCTGAGAAGTATGAAAAATATAGAGGGAACTTGACTACCACCAACACAGGTGTGCTTGCTGTTGGTGTTGATGATGACACCAACAATGAGCTTGAGTATTATGGTTTTATCAAAGATATAATTGAGTTGAAGTTTGATGGTGATAGTGAATTCAGCCTTGTTTTGTTTGAGTGTCATTGATTTCACCCAACTAATGGAGTGCGGCACTTGGAAAGGTTTGGATTAGTTGAAGTTGCACATGCATCATGTAATCCAGCAAATGAGCCTTTTGTGCTTGCTAGCCAAGTAAAGCAAGTTTATTATCTTCCATATGCATGTACTTCTCATGCAAGCCTTAATGCGTGGTGGGTTGCATACAAGGTCAGCCCTCTTGGAAACTTATATTCCATCAATGGATGAGTACAATGATGAAGACCCACCATGTATAGATACTTTTCAAGAAGATGGTTTAGAGGGTGAATTCTTTGTAGACATTGGGCTAGGTTTAGATGATATCACAAGTGATGGTGGCTTTGATGAGATTAATGATCCAGATGACATCACAATGCTGATCAAACATCGAAATGGTGTGAGTGCAGAGAATGAACCGCCACATCAAGAAGATGTGAAATCTGATACAGAATCACTTCATGATATCATAGAAGAAGAATACCTAGATCCTGATGACTTTTAGGTAGACAAATTATTTGATATCATTGTATCTATTTTTTTTACTTCAGTTTCAGCTTTATTTATGGCCGTGTTTAGATAGGTATGGAAAAGTTTTTGAGGTTAATAAATGCACATTTGACCAATAATTAGAGGTATTAATTAAAGGCAGTTTACAAAACTATCTCCACAACCCTAGGTAAATTCTCGAGACGAATCTAATGAGGTCTTTGACCACACAATTAGAAGATGGTTACTGTAGAGTTACTGTACCAAATCATAGATTAATTATGCTCATTAGATTCGTCGCGCAAAGTTACACCCATCTGTGAAAAGGTTTTACAAATAAACTTGATTTAGTGCTTCATGCATACAAGATTCTTTGCATTTAATGCCTCCGAAATTTTTTTCGGAGAGCATCTAAACACGGCCTATATCATTGTATCTATTTTTTCACTTCAGTTTCAGCTTTATTTATATCATTGTATCTATTTTTTTTCACTTCAGTTTCAGCTTTATTTACTGATACTAAGTTGCTATTTTTTTAGGATGACAATCTCACACCGAAGGACGAGTCGATCTTCCAACAGTTCTACTGCTAGGGAGGACACTGTTTCAAGTCACAATGAACCTTCTGATCAGCAAACTGAACAAGACCACCTGCGAGGAAGTGCTGAACTTCCTCCCACCATCCCCAACATGCAAGATCGTCCATTGATTGTTGGACTGCTTTGGCCACGGAATGGAGTAGTCCTGAGTTCATGGAAAAATCTATGAGAAATCGTGGGAATCGTCAAAGCCGTAAATTTAAACCTCACAAAGGAGGATCCAACTCCATTGCAGTAATACGACAAAAGTTGGTAAGTGTTAATCTATACAACTGATTTGAATTTTGACTGATAGTGTTTTGCAGCAATGTGCAATTATGATTTGAATTTCCTTTTATTGTAGTCTAGGAAATATGGGAGAGATGTATCTGATGTTGAGGCATGGGTCCATACTCATAGAGGTTCAAATCCCGAAGATATTACTTCACTGAACACAGAAGCTGCTACAGAATGCTTGGTAAGTCCTAGATGCACATCTCCTACATGCAGTTCTCTGTTATTTACTTATTCTGCAAATCTTCACACAATAGTTTCTATATGTGGCAGGAGACATACAAAGCTAAGGCCATTGAGTTGAATGGAGCAGATTTTGATTGATTGCATTCACCAGTGGATGTTAGAGCACTTTACCAATGCAATTGTGGTCGGCAACATGGCAAATGCGCTACATTTAATGGGACCATCAATGACTGTGAAGCCCTGCCTCAATTAAATAGAAGTCATGCTTCTGTGGCTGCCAGGCGCCAACGCCAAGAGGAAGAGGAACAGTTAAGGAAGGGAGCTCATTTTTTTTTTTGACGGTCAACGGGGGGGAGTGTCCCCACCTGATTTCATTTTCTCGTTGGGCTTGAAGCAGCCAAAGCTTTTACATCACATTTTCAGCAGTAGGAAAAAACAGCGGAAAAACTCTAAGGGAGATTACATATTTGGAAAGAGATTACACCAGACTTGTGCAACATGTCGATCTTCCTGCGGCCACTTGTAGCACCAGAGGTGGGCGTCGCGCTTGCAAGCTTCCCAGAAGCGAGTGGGAGACGGGGGCATGGAGTTAAACACCACATCATTTCGGTGCTTCCAGAGGTTCCAACACAGAAGGAGTATGAGGCTGTCAAAGTGTTTAGCTGGTGCACAGTCCACAGCCGATGATGGTCGGTTGGCTAAGGAATATGCCAACAACATGTTGGAGTGGGGTAGAATGGTACAAGCTCGGGATCAAAATTTAAAGAGGTTTATGGAGGTGAGATCTGACATAAATCCTTTGTATTCATCCTAGTGACAATTCACCACATTACTGACATACATCATATATCACTAAACTGCAGAGTGTTGCTCAGCGCATTGGTATGCCTCTCACAACAGTTCCATCTCCACTGCCTCCCGCACCTCCTGCTCCAGTATATGCCACTTCACCATCTCCAAATCCTTCTCGTGACAATGTAAGTTTGATGAAAAATAGCATACATATCTGTCCAATGCAATTTGTTTGCGGACTATTGTGTTGCCCTTGCCCATGAAAATAGCTTACACATATACTGTCCATATTTCTTTCACTATGAAACTAGCAAGTTGTCTGTCCATAACTTGACCACTTACACATATACTATCCATATTTCTTTCACTATGAAACTAGCAAGTTGTCTGTCCATAACTTGACCACTTTATGCTAGATGCAAATTAGATTAAGCTCCAGAACAAAAAAAAAGAGTTACTACATTATTTGGTACTACAAAAATCTTCATGGCTAGTTGTTCCTTGCTATTTAGCTCCATTATATGTATAGTGATGCATATAGTTTCCTTTTTCCTTGCATTGTAAATGGTTGCTAATTGACCTGAATATTGTTTGCAAGTGTGGCTGCATGTTCCTTTCATAACAAAATACTGAGGATTTACTTTTGTAGGCTGGTACACATGGATCTTGCATTCGAGAGGAGACCCCAAAAGAAATATTGAGTAGGATTGCTTATGGCGATGATGCCCTTCTAAATGGAGCTACAGGTGGTGCCAACAATGGTCAGGGTGGTCAGGGCTTTGCAAATGGAACTACAAGTGGTGGTGGCAATTACTCTCCTCCTCAAGTGGATGGTTTTCCACTTGATCCACTGTTGAACTCATGCATGTCCAGGCATGTTTATTTTGATGCACTATGATGTTGAACTCATGCATGGTGCACTATTTTATCAACTTAGCAAACCAGATAGTAGCTGTTGGTGGTAGCAAACAATCTGGTAGATCTTGGTGATAGTTGTTCATGTGCTACCTGTTTATTTTGGACATGTCTTTGGTGATAGTTGATGATGTTTGGTGAAACAATTATTTCTCCTGCAGCTGTACATTCAAATTTGAATTATTTGAATTCAAATTTGGATTTGAATCTGAAGCTATGTGGCATTTGAATGTGAATTCTATTTGAAATAATTTCCCTAGGGGAAATGAACCCTAGGGGTAACAGCCACGTCCCCAGGCTGCAACAGACTCCCTACAAAAATGAAATCCTAGGGAAACTAGCTTTCCACGTAGGAGAGACGGAGCCATGTCAAGAGATCTCCCTAGGACTTCCCTAGGACTCCAAAACTCTAGGGAAGAATGCTTTCTCTAGGAAAACCCTAGGGCACTTCCTATTTCCCGTCGGAACTGTCCCTACGAATATTTCCCTACCAAAACACCTAGGGAAACATAGTCCCTTCCGTTTATCAGACATTTCCCTAGGATTTTGACCCTAGGGAAACAGGCAGATTCTAGTAGTGTCTGTAATGACAGAGGTGATAATATAGAAATAGATATAGGGGGTTATTTTAGGTTAATTCTTTATAATGGCATTGGTGGCTTCACACGAAGGCTTTTTTAATTTTTCTCTTTTTCTAGAGTGTCCACCTAGGATCATATGTGGCTTCACGTAGAGGTTTTAAAAGGAGCCTCCAATTAGTAATAGTAAGAGGTGAATGGACCAAAAGATAAAAGATCGTATACCAACTAGAGGAAGTTTATTTGCGAAACTTCCGATCAAAGTTAATTATCGGGATCGAGTGTAATTCGAGTTTTGTTTGGTGTGCACCAAAGTTAGTACATCAACTAAATGCAATTTTTTTCTATCGGTATTGTACTTCTAGCTTTGTTTAAAAGCTTTTCACTCCAACAACTCGAATTGATGTCTCAATGTCCCGGTACTCCCAAAATATATAGTAACATCTCCAAATTTTACCCAAATTCTCATCAAATTTGAATGGTGAGCCTAGTGTTTTCGTGAGCGGAGGCGGTGGGCGGCGGCCAACACCCGGCAACAATATAGAGCGGAGTACCAAACAACCGTCGTGACCGACCGCGACAAGGGTTTGGGTTCCGTCTGTGAGCTACTACACCGCCACGAATTCCGACGACGGATTGTGCGCGTTTCTGTTCAACAAGATGAGCGTCAGTAGGCTGGGTTTTGGTAGCACTTGGAGAATTCATCACACCATTGGACACCGTATCGCCTTATCATCAAGGATTGCTGGCATCTCCATTAACAAGGCTGGCATCTCCATTAGAACCTGTGAGTGAGACAGATTAAACTTTGATAACAGTCACCCTGGAGGAGCCTGTGGGAGTGTGAACTAATGCTAGGAGCCAAGTCTTCTCGACGATGGAGAGAGGACTTGTTGGAACAGGCTAACTATTATTATGGAGTTGTGTCTATGAGAGTGGACCCATGACATTAGATTTTGTGTCAATGCATAAGATGCATGCCAAAGCTATGTCATACTCAAGATACAGCTTCATCTATCTCATATTAAATGTTGTGCCACAAAATTATCTAAAAATTCTACCTAATTAATGAGCATGATACAATCCATTGAAACTAGTCTAAGAAGAAATTTAATTTATAGATGCTCCAATGACATAGTCGAGACGTCGCACGCCTTCTCATCAACCTCCAGCTCTAGTATGATACAATCCATTGGAACTAGTTTAAAAAAATTAATTCATAGACGAGCCAATGACAAAGTCGAGACGTGGCACGCCTTCTTAGCCTTCTCATCAGCCTCCAGCTCGGCACGCAAGCGAGCGGGTCTCCTCCCTCAGGCGTGCCAAATCAGCCATAGTCTCTGAGTCGAGACGTGCCAGGAGGGATCCGTCCTCTGCTTCTCTCGGCGATTCCTCCAACAGCGCTCGCCGTACGCGTCGATCTCCTCCATGGTCATCAGTTGCCTGCCCGCACGGCCACCCGGCGTCGCGCTCCTCGCTCGCGGATCCACCCGCAAGTGAAGTATCTGTGATAGCCGTGAAGGCTGGGTTTGGTGGGGCAATGTGGCTCGGCCCAGCACATGGAGAGACTTGATCCACCGTTGATTAGTAAGTAGGCCAGGAAATTCTCAAAAAAGAAAAAAGAGTAAGTAGGCCAGGAGAGAGGACAGAAGGAAAGAGATGAAGCCGTGAAAGGCAATATGTGGCCGGCAACCATGCACTCTACACGGTTTAATTTGTTTACGGAGATTCCGGTCAAAATTAATTTTTTCGGGTGTGCTTCGTGCTTGCTTGTTTTAAGTGAATCACCGGAGACAGGTTTGACGTATACTCCGTATTTGAGATCAAAAGCTTTGCGTGATGCGTAGAGGACGGGACTCGCTCCAGGCGTATTTTGTGGATCTCAAATGGTCTTAAAAAAATTGCATTATTTATGTTCTGCCGTTGCTGTCGCGAACTTTACTACAAGAGGAAAAAGACAAATGTAACACACTAACAGTACACCAACTAAATAAAATTTGAACACTGAGCTTTCGGTCAAAATTAACTTTTATGGTGTGCTCATTTGCACCGGTCTGAATTTGAGCCGCTTCGAATGAGCCGGCAGAAATAACACCTCATACGTCATATGTGCAAGCCCTAAATAGTGTCGGCACGGCCTGAAATTGACCCACTTCGTCATCATTCACGCTATCCCGAAATTGAGCTATTTAGGATGATTCAATTCACACGTGGACTCAAAAATTTAAAAATTCGTAACTTTTATACATAAACTCGGATGGAGATAAACTTTATGTAAAAATTGTATGTTTCGACGAGATCAACTTTATAGTTGAAAGATTTTTCATTTGAAATCGTTCAGATGTCGAAAACTGTAATGTTATTAGCATACAGTCCATATTTCCCGCTCTTGTAATTTGAATTTAATGTTGTATTCTGAACTTCGTAACTTTTGTCTACAGCCTCGGAATGAGAAAAACTTTATATGTAAATTGTATATTTCTATGAGATCTGCAACTTTGTAATCGATTTTTTTTATTTGAGGTCATGTACATGCCCAAATAATAGATCTAAGTTTCAGGCAATAAGGGTCAAAAGGAACAGAACTCTCTCATGTGTGGAGGAACGACGTCAAGGTGGGATGGTTATGATGACCATAGCTCAAGGTGATCTTTCGGGCTTAGAAATAATATTTTTACCATTCAGAAAAAAAATCAAAAGCTTTTCGCTTCGACATTGCTCATCCAGCACGAAATTTCAGATTTAAAAAAGGGTAAAAATACGGCTACTAAAAAAGAGTCGATGGGGGGAGAGGTACAGAGGTTCTAGCACCGTACACACGCGTTATACATTGATCCTCACAAATAAACCCTCCTCATGAATCTAGCTATTGTATTCTACAGGCGAGCCAGCGGGCGGCAGGAGCCTCCAGCTCGGCGCGTAAGCGGGCGTTGACCCGCTTGATGCGCTTCAGGTCGATCGGCGACGGTCTCGGAGTAGGGCTTATACGCGCCCAGCAGCGGGAGATTACCCCAAGACGGGTCCAGCTCCTGCATCTCCTTGCAGTACCTCCAGCACCACTCGATGTGGTCGTCCATCTGCTGCAGGCTCATCTTCGCGCCATCCCAGTCAGGCTCCCGTCCCTCTCCTTTTGTCTCGCGCTCTTGCTGAGACGAGTCGAGATGATGCGTGCGCCCGTGTCGTACTGTCGTGTGCCCTCGACCGGCGGGGCAGACGACGAGCTATAAGAGTCCATCCAGCTTGCTAAGCCAAATTTTGGCGAGCTACAGTGAAAAACCATGGTCCAACAGCCTGGCTACCTGACTTGCTATCCCATCGCACTTGCCATCCGTTCCCTCCCGCTGGCCAAACCTGGAGAGGCAACAGACTTGCCAAAGTGCTGGCCAAAGAATGGCCCCCACGCCCAGCGCCACAATCTCTGCCGCTGGTGTAGCCTACCCTGCGCCGGAGCTCCTCTGCCAGGGCCGGGAGAGGAGGAGGAGAGAGGCGCCGCCGCCGGGGCCAGGAGAGGAGGGGGAGAGAGGCGCCGCAGCCGGGGTCGGAAGAGGAGGAGGAGGGGCGCCACCGCGGGCCGGGAGCGGGGGGAAAGATGGCGACGGACGGCGGGCACGGGAGGAGCAGCGACGCCGAGAGGAGAGGAGCGGCGGCAAGAAAGAACCGGCGGAGGGAGCGAGCAAGACGATGGCTTGGGGATGGGGTGGCCCGTGGCCGGGTGGGATAGGGTGAGAAAAAAGAAAAAAAGAGAGAAATAGGGGAAAAAAGAGGATTGGAGAGTACAGAAAAATAAATAGAAAGAAAAAAAAAGAGAAAATAAGGGAAGAGTAGATAAGTAGAAGGGATGACACGTGGGATCCACGCGTCAGGGTGTGTAGAGAGAGGGTTGGACGTATACGTTGGGATTTAGAGAGTGAGAAATAGGGAGACTGTTGGAGCGAGACACTCGGCTCTAAAGGCCCTCACCGACGCTGCCGTCACCGAGTACAAAAGAAAAACTACCGTGTGATGATGGGATTCGACTCGGATTGCGGGACTGTGGGCTGAACAAAACGGTTCCGAACAAAACTGGGCTTTATGGGCTACAATGACGACGTGTAACGTGTTTGTTTTTTGGGGCGGGTGAGAACAGAAATTCTGCCGCATAACGTGCTTTTATGGGCTGAACAAAACGTGCTTTATAACCTGCTTAGCTATTCTATTCCTATGATGATGGCCCATATCTCAGGTCAAGACAGCATTCTGCCACCTCGCCGGAGTATGCCGCTGGCCCGGCCGCTACTAGGGTTTGGTTCGGGGAAAATGAGAAACGAGATGAAGCGGCGGGCAATGTCTGCGCCGTGTGCAAATAGAGAGACGGGTAGGGGCGGTTTGGACCTTCTGCCACTGGGCTTTGTTGGGCCATTGGTTATGTGGAGGGCGCCAATGGAAAACCAAGTATTTTGGGCTGAATTCGTAAATACCCATGGACGCAGCAGATTGGAAGCATACACACACATGGTAAATACTCTTCACATGCGAATTGGCTTATAGTCCAATGGTAGGGTTCAAATCCTGGTGATCGCACCTTCTTCTAGGATTTACCAGCGTTATGTGTTATAAGTGATAAGCGGTGTTCCCATCGACAACGAGGCGTCAATGGTGACTTCGGGAATCTCCAGATCTGTTGGGTGCTCAGTCTTTCGAATGTGCTCATAGGGGTAAGGTTAGCGTACGTGTGTTCATAGGGGTGAGTGCGCGTGCGTTTTGTAAGCGTCTGCGTTGTACTATGTAATTCTAAAAAAATACTCTTCGCATGCCAACATATTTAAGGAGTGAACGGTGTGAATTTTTTTTATGCCGGAGCGTTCCTACTAGACTCACGTTACAATTCAGATTCAATTGGTAAGAGCAGGACTGACCCAATAATAAACATAATGACGCACTGTAAAAAATTGTGTGCCGGTGTTAGAAGTTTAGCAAGAAGAGTTAACAGAAGATTCAATTGGTAAGAGTAGGACTGACACAATAATAAACATAATGACGCACTGTAGCCACTTAAAATCAGCATATATATGAACCAGCTTGATCCTTTCCTGTTTCTTTTGCAAAATAAAATCTCTGTGTCCAGACAAAGATGTGAATACCTTTGCAAATTATTTGTAGTATATGATGCTTGTTTACATTATCTAGGGAAGCTACTACAACAAAACACCAACATTTTAAATAATCAAATTACTACGAGAAAACATGTAAACTTGATCAAATTACTCTTGCGACACCAGCATTTTGATCTAAGTTCACATATGCAATCAACCGCTACTCTGAGAATTTGAAGCTGTCTCTCTACCTACAGAGCAGTTCATATCAGGCTGGTATCTCTCAGTTCATATTGGTGCAATTCGTAATGCCATCCATTCCGACTTTCCAGGAATAATATATAGTAGCCATACATGGGATGGCTTTGCCAAATGAATTTCACTATCTATATTTCCTCAAGAAAAGAATTACTTGGTTACATGACATGCAGCACTATTAATATGTATTTATCTCCTTTTCATCTCCTTCTGGTATATATGGCCACATGGGTCAAGTTCTTTTGTATATCACAAAAATCTTGGGCCTCCTCTCCTCTCACATCCGGAAGGGATATGTGTTTGATATTTTTTTTAAATAAAGGAATCGTTCATATCGTAGCCTCCATATCACAATGCAATATATCAATGCATCTGTTATATTGGTGCTTGTAAATTTAATTTCTCTACAATTGTCATTAGGACAGTCTCAATGCACATTTATATAGACTAGATAACTATGTCCTTGAAGTTTCATGGGGATGAAACTCTCCTCTCATCCCATAAAACTCTCTCCTTTTCTCTCCTCGCCACATCAACAAAATTGGTGACGTGACATAAAATTTAATGTCATGAAACTTTTTATGAAACTCTCAATGAGACTAGCCTTACTAGTACATTTTTTCAAAGAATGTACAGAAACAATGCACAGATGCACATCGTTTTTTTTTTCAGGCAGGCATAGTTTTAAAGGAAACTGCGTCAAAAAACAGGTTATTAAGTTCGTAGTGTCGTCATGTGTTCACATTCAACCAACTACTCGCACCTTCTGCCCCAATATAGAACAGGCATGACACTTGTCCCCTTGTTCAATTCACACACTTTCTTTACTTCCTAAGACATGCTCAACTTCATGTTCTATGTAGTTCAGTATGAATTCTACTAGTACATGATGATCAACACTACTAGTTCTTACTTCTTAGGCTTGGGAGCTATGAGGAATCTGCAATTTAACTAGCCCTTGCAGAAGCGCACCTACTGATGACAAGGTTGCGTATCATAGCTGAACTAAGTAGATGGGAGGCACCTAAACTGGCTAGTTAGCAGCTGCAATTGAAAATCCAATCCATGAAACAGTACTAGGACCGCAAATCGTGCTTATGCTCGGTAATTAGGCAGTTGTGAGCTAGGTGGTGAGCGATTCAGGCAGAGCCAGTTTGAGAGCCAGTAATGGGCAGAACAAGCTAAGGCTCCTGATTGGGCTCGTGAGCAACTGCAATTGAAGACCAAACTCATCGAGTTGCACAAGAGGTTGGTTAATTAAATAGATATAGGCCATTAATTAGACAATATAATGTAATCCTATCATAAGGAAAAATCCTAAGTGTGCTATATATATTCTTCGTGAAGACTCTATGATAGGGCACATAACTGTCTGTCTGCACAATTGTCGACATCAGATTATGTAAAACGCTATTCTTCTATGAAAATTTGTAGCTATACAAGATTCATCTCAAGAGGAGCACTCCTTCATAAAAATAGAATTGCAAATATAGTATAGCTAATCGTAAATTCAGTGCCATTGCTGAGGAGTGAGTTAATGTCTCATGGATCAATCACCTGCAACTTGCAGATTTTCATTCATCAATAATGGAAGTACTTATCGCATAGGCAGTTATTTTTGTATTGGGTTTCTACTCCAATCGTAGCTTTGATTTGAAGTTTGTCGTATCTTTAATATGTGCCACTTGTGCTATCCATCCTCTATGAATGGCAATGGATTCCAAAGTCATTCTACCAAACACTCTTTCCGTCGAAGAATATGATATGCCATTGGGCGAATGCCATTTTTTATGATGAATTTTCTTTTGTAGCATTATGTACAATTTCCAAAAGTTATAATGTCCTTAAACTAAACAAACATTAACATCAATTGGAGGAACAAACCCAAGTCACTAGACAAACAAATGCTTATCCTAAATAATGCTGATTTATTTGTTCAATCAATTAAAAAGAAAACAATTGACAGGCATTTGCTTAACCCCATAATTGTAGGTCCAATTTTAGCCATCCATGTGAAGAAAAGTGACACTACATCTTTCAACGCTAAGGTTCCTTGGGATTCCTAATTTTATAAACAAGTGAGACCTTCCTTGGACTATGAATTTTATTTTAGCTATATTTAGAATTGGCTTCAGTTATAAATTATAATGGTTTTAGTTTTTCTTGCACTGAATGCTGAACCAAGTGATGCTGACAAGACCAGATCGAAGAATTAAAACTATTTCTGTGATATGTACAGTCACATCACAATAAGTGACACTGATTTGTTGATATTATTTGTGCTGCTGATCGATGAGTACCTCATGTAAAGGGAGCAGATCTCGCTGTTTTCAGGTTATCAACACAGCACATGTGCAATTAAATGTCATTACTGCATTGATATGTTGGCAGAGTTCTAGGGATCATTTTAATCTGTTCTGGCATATAATTCATGCATTGTCATGGAATGACTACTTGAAATGTTGATGAACGGTATCCCTATATAGCTGTAAATTAGGTACCCACACGTTTCATCGTTTTTTATTGACGACCCCTTTTAATATTAATATAGTAAGAAGTAACATGCTTGATTTTACATTTCATGGAAACTAATTAAGCTTTATATATACATCATTTCAATCAAATATTGATCGATACTCCCTCTGTTCTCATTTAAGCGACGTTAGTTAGCTCAATTCAAAATGTAGCGCAAGTTTATCTGGTCAGGTCAGTACGAAGTGCTTCTGCATGTTAGCGAACATCAAACTCACTTATTGGCCATGCAAATTTAATTTCACTGCAAAATGAAAAGTTACCAGTACTTCTTTTCCAGGAATGTACAGCAACAACTCACACGTCACATGCACATCGGTTTTTGTAGGCAGGCATGGTTTTATTGGTGCAGCTGCATCATAAATCACGACTATGCACTGAAGTGGTTAGGTTCGTAGTCCGGCCTGTTGTGTGTTGACATCTCCAACCACCTACTCGCACTGTCTTCCCTGTAATATAAGACAGACATGACATTCTGCCCTATAACATAAGACACACATGACGCATGACACTTCTCTCGTTCAATTCATACATTTAGTTACTTCTTTAGACATGCTCGAGTTCATGTTCTATGTATAGTTCTGTATAAATAAGTCAAGTGCACAGCTCCTTGGACATGCATCTATCTCCAGATTTCATCCCCCGGTTCTCTCCGGCTGCAGCTTGCGTTCTCTCCTTAGTGATACGCGAGATGATCAATACTAATAGTTCTTAGGGTTGGGAGCTATGAGGAATGTGCAATTTAACTGGCCCTTGCAGAGTCACACAACTGCAGGTGCACTTAATGCTTAAGCGTACATAGCTGTGTATTCATGATCCATGACTCTGATCACCGCAATTAAGGAACTAGTACAATTGTTTTTGGTATACACCATCTGTATGTGTTAATGCTCTTGTCATTTATATGACAGTCCGAGTGGTGCGACTAATCTTCTGAATTGGTTGGTGGACGTGAATGCTCTGAGTTTTGGCATGCTACAAATTCTTATATAAATACACGAACAACGCGGAGTTCGAACAATAAGAAACACCAGTTGCCCACCTGCGGCATCCGTTCCGGTGTGGAAATAGCAGGCATGAGGAACCATGTAACATCCTAGAGATTTCTGGAATGCTTATTAAACTAAAAATGTAGATTTAAATTTTTTTTTGTGGATTTATTACTAGCCAGGAGAAATATAAGGATGTCTTCTTTGGACCTTTCCCCAAATTCATAGAAATAAATAATAAATTAAATATTATTGTTAAGGTGCCTATGTCTTAGTATGAATATTTGGATTTCATTGGGATTTTATTTGGATTTGTTTGAGTATGATTGGATTTGAATTGATTCCAAATCCAAATCAATTAAATAGGAAAAACCTAAAACTAACTTGGGCTCTAACTAACTCAGCAGCACGCTAACTAAAGTCTAAACCAGGCCCCTCAACTAACCCGCCGGTCTAACCTACACCCCGGCCTTTTTCCTCTTTCCCTTCTTCCCACGGCCCAGCGCGGCCCACGAACCCGCCGGCCCGCCATCACCTAACGCGCCCCCGTCGCTTTCGCCCGAGCCATTGACGGGTGGGGTCCACCCGTCAGCTTTTCCTTCCTCCTCTCGCTTTCCTGTCCCCCGCTGCCGCCGCCGCCGCCGCGCCTCCAGCTCGCCACCGCCGCGCTCTCGCGCGATCAACCCAACGCGCGAGTCCTTCTCATGTCGCCCTAGCCCTCAACCCTCACCGCATACCCCTCACGCCACCAAAACCTAGATCGGGAGCTCGAGTCCATCTCGCGAGCCGCTCTCCTTTCTCCCTTCTCGCCGGCCGCCTTGGCACGCACGCCCAAAACCCCAATCGCGCAACCCTAGCCCCTGGCCTCTCGCACCGTGCCGCATGTCCCCGCTCTCGAACCATCCTCTCACGCCCCCACTCTCCACCCTATCCGAGCCACCACAATAAACAGAGGAGCACCCGCTCCTCTGCTCCCCATTCTGCACGGGCGTCCGCCCTCTCCACCCTAGTCGCCGCCGCACGAGAAGAAGGAGGAGAGGAGAAGGAGAAGAAGGGAAGGCACGAGGAGGAGGAGAAGGAGCCGGAGCCGGAGCCGTCGGCGAAGCGCCGTCGCCGCCGCCGCGTCGTCCACCCGGAGCAGAGAAGACGAACTGATCCCTGTCGCTGCTCTTCGTACCACTACATGGCTTCCTCGTCGCCACCTTCGCCAAGCCCGCGCCTTAGGTGAGCGCCGCCCTTTCCCCTTTGCTTTGTTTCACCGCCGCTGCGCCAGAGCTCGGTCGTGCCAGTCCCAGCACAGCCACGCCGCGACTCAAGGACACCTGAGACCCGTGCACATTGGCTCAACTTGTAGAGGGTCTTCGCGCCTTCGTTTTGCCCTGGAAGCCGAGCAAGCCGCCGCCTTGGTAGTCGTCGCCGCCGCCAGACCCTGCCCGCCGTCGCCGTCGACCAAGAACCACTCAAGCTTGGCCCTTTATCACTGCCTGTGCCTGGCCTTCGTGCCAGGGATCTTGTTGTGCAGGACCCTATCAAGTTCAAACCCAAGTCGAGCCTAAACCTCACCTTGCGCGATGAACGTCCCTTTGGGGCATTCTACCCAGCATTCCCCGTGCTTGAACCTCGCCCCTTTGACCTCGCCATAGCACACCCTAGGGGCCAAAACCCTAAGCTATAACATCTTGAACGCGTGTGCTGCGCCTTTTGGCGCGCAGCCGTGGCCTTGTCGCCATGGTTGGTCAAGGTTGGGGCGCCGCCGGCGAGCCTTCGCTGCCGCGCGCGCTACGCCGCTAACCCTTCGGTCGAGCACCTCACACGCACCTCAACATTCACCCTACAGTGTGCTGTTTGAGTCTATTTGATCCTTCTTGGATTGGTTTTATTGGGGTTATTTGCTATTAGGTCCCCGGTATTTATTATAATTACGTATATAGGACCCACCGACGGCTAGGAGGTGACTGAAGAGGAGTTCTACAAAGACGACGTCTACGAGGAGTGTTGGCGATCGATATCCATGATTTTTACCACCAACATTTCTCTAGATTTCATGCTCATATAGTGATAATCATGCTAATATCATTTATACTAAGGAGTTCCACAAGTTTTGTACAATTTGTGAGTGAAGGAGCAAATAGGAAAAACGGGAGGCCATTTGGGCTCAAGGCTAGGCCGGCCAGCCTAGCCTAGGCCGACCGGCCCCCTTCTCCCACTTCTGGCCACGGCTTTCATCCACAAGCTGACTAACACATCAAGGATGATCATGAGCCATGAGTTTGATATCGGTTTGATCCGAGGACCCGAAAGGCCTTGGCCATGGATTGGAGGGTCCACCCTCCTAGGATTCTCAGACAACTTCAACTCAACGCAACCAAAACTGCCTCAAGGGACAACATGCAACCGTTGATGAGCGAGTCGCTGCAACAGAGGGCCAAGGGGAGCTAGGGCCAGGCCGAACGGCCTCCCATAGGCTGGTCGGCCTCCAACTGTCGCAACCGACACCAATCTAGCAACTACCGACCTCAGGACATCATCAAGAGCGTCCACAAGAAATACGGTGCCAGATGGCAACAATCCCAGGCCGAACGACCTTCTTCAGGCCGGCCAGCCCACTTCCATCGCGGTTACGCCTCTATTAGCACTGCTTAGCCTAACGAATCCGCAAGCGCATGGAGACCACTATAGCCTTTCACCAGGGGGTAAAAACCTGGATGTCAAATCCGAGGAACGCTAAGCGCGACTAGCCTAGAAATCTCTTAACCGGACCCACCAAGGGAGAAAAGGGTAAAGGGTGTAGAGAGATTAACCTTAGTTAGCCACTCATTACCCCAGACAACCTATCTTAATCTAACATGATCTGCTTCGACGGCTAGAACGGGAAGAACTCAGAACGGGGTGAGAGAGGGGTTCTTCCGGGCTCAGCACTACTGTTATGAGTACGCCCGAACGTGGTGGATTACAAAGGACGGACAGGGCTGTCACCACCTGTCGCCTACCACTGCAGTTTCATGGGGGTGCAACACTGAAAGTGCATCTAGGCCCCTAGTGGGTTTTGGTGAATTGAGTGACACCTAGATTAAAGAGCTAATGATCTTGTTGAGTTTATGAGCAGGAATTTGTCATAAAATCAATGAATTGGTTACAAGAGATTTATTCCATATGGTAATTCAAAGAGGCTCATACGACAAGTCATTTGACTAGGCTATGGTCAATAGTGAAAAATTGGCAAGCAATGAGTTAATTCGAATTGGGACATGTGTTCATGGCAACTATTTAATCTCATATCAAGATGAAGCTTGTTGATGATGACATAGCACTAGAAGGGATTCTCTTACAAAGAAATGAGATATTTATTTAAAGAGAAGAACCAAAAATAAAATCAAAGTGCAAGCTAAGGGAAAATGGTCAAGAAAGATGATGGTATGGGACATCATTGATCTACACTTAATACATAGCTTGTATATGAGGCATAGACATTGTGATTCAAATCAAATGGTCAAAATTGATAAATGGACTTCATGAATGATGCAAGCCTACATGAAGCTCTAAGTGATGCTAAGGTGAAGAGTCGAAGTTCGGGATAGTGTTTCAAGGTACCAAGCAATGTGTGATCAAGTTGAGGCTTGAGTCATGTAGTCTTTGCTAAGGGTGAAGAAACTTTCTTTGAATTCAACTCGATGAATCTTTGTCATGAAGAGTTTATTGTAGAGAAGCGTCAATCTTCAAGAAACAAGTGAATTGAACTAGAAGTGGATTTCATTCAAAGACAAAGGTTCAAATCACTAGCTCAAGGAAAAATGTGCTCAGTTCATAGAACCAAATAAGATGCACTCCTCAGGTTGAGAAAGATCAAGACACGGCATGAATATGCAAATGAGAAGCTCAAGTTGTAGAAATCCATTTTATCTTTGATCTTGAGTATAGGTATGCCGTACTATCAAGAGGGATGCATCACATAGTGTTTTGGCTCAGTCTCAATGCTCAAGTAACCTAAGTGAGTTGAGAGAAACACAAAAGCCTCACGCACACACTTGTGAGTTTCTGAGTGTATATACTCGGCAGTGCCGAGTTTACCAACTCGGCAGTGCCGAGTACATAGAGTGTGCCAACGGCTAGTTCATTCAAATTCTCGGCAGTGCCGAGTTGGTGAACTCGGCAGTGCCGGGTTCACAACGGCTAGTAACGGCTAGTCTTCTTGGAGTGGAGTATTTATACCCCACGACCTCAACTGTTGCTAGCTGCTGCTTCTGAGGGTTTCTGTGTGCTTCCTTCCTGTTCTAAGCTAAGCAAAAGCCAAGTAAGCTCTCCCCAACCTCTCTTTGTGAGATTGCACATTCAAAGTGATATTTTTGTGTTGGGTTGAGAGAGAGATAGCTTGAGAGACATCAAGAGCACAGCAAAACCTTGAGCATTTGAGTTGGTACAAAATCGTGTGATTCGCATTTGTTACTCTTGGAGCTTTGCTCCTAGACGGCTAGGCGTTGCCCGGTGAGCACCCGGTTGTGTGGGCTGTCACGGGAAGTTTGTAAAGGTCGGTTTCCACCTCAAGGGAACCATTCTTCTTAGTGAAGGGTCATAGTGTGCTTGAGTAGCACTTTGGCGGGGAAGCTTCGCGGAGCTCCTCAAACGGAGATTAGGAACCACTGATCTTGCCTTGTTGTGGGCATGCAGTGGGTCTGAACTTCGGTAAAATCCCTGTGTCAATTGTGATTGATTATTGTACTGTGGATTTGAGGAGATCTCCATCGAACACTTGTGTTCTTGGAGAGATTGTTGTTTTTCTTGTGTGCAGGGACTGTGTGAACCTGCTAAGGAAAATCATCTGAGCATCCTCCACATTTGGGGTTTGATCCAAAACTCATTTACTCGCACTTAGAAATTGTACTAACTCTGCTCTGTGTGTACTCGGCAGTGCCGAGTTCATAAACTCGGCAGTGCCGGGTATATTGACTGCTCAGCCAAGTATACCTCTGTATACTCGGCAGTGCCGAGTTGGAAAACTCGGCAGTGCCGATTTGGCAGGCAGTGAATTTTATCCGCTGCATTTTGAGTGAAATTTGTAGGTACGCCTATTCACCCCCCCCCCCCTCTAGGCGACATCACGGTCCTTTCAATTGGTATCAGAGCAAGGCTTCACATCCAAGCTTAACCGCCGTGAAGAAAAGATGTCGATTGAGGTAAACTTTGAGCCACTCGAGCTAGATGGCTCAAACTTTGATTCTTGGTCCTGCAATGTTCACAATACCCTTAGAGACATAAATCCTATGGTTGAACATATTTTAGTTGCTAGCATTCTACCTCCTAAGTTTGATGTTAACAACACCGATCGATCTAACATCACTAAAGAGGAGTTAGCTTGCTTGCAACTCAATGTTTGTGTTACTAACTTCTTAAAAAGGTCTGTTTGTGAAGATATATGGAACACCATTTCTAGAAAGAAAGAAATCCGAAGAGATGCACATCTTGTTTGGTCTCTCATCAAGGATATATATAAAAATTTTGAGAGTGATGATGATGAAGAGCCTGAAGATGTACTTACACCTGAGAATTGTTCATCTTCATCAACAATCAACCCAAAACTTCAAGTGACATCACTCAATGGTCAAAACTCAGATCTAGTTGCTGCTGAGCCTATGTACTCGGCAGTGCCGGTTTCTGAAACCGGCAGTGCCGAGTACAAAGGAAAAGTTGAAGAAGAACAACTGAGTGAAGAATCAACGTCCTCGTGTTGGTCAGATTCTGATAGAAATCCTCATCAGTGCTTTATGGCTATATCTGAGAGTGACTCCGACAGTGATAGTGATGATGAGGAGCTTGTGACCGAGGTTAACAAGATGTCACGAAAAGCAAGAAGTCTAGTGACTAAAACAATGAAGAGAGTGATGGAACAAGGACAAGACATATTAAGATTAGAAAAGCTTCTTGATGACAAGGAAGCTCAAATCAACTACCTTGTCCCATTTGAAGAAAAGAATAAACTACTCAAGGATCAAGTGAATGAGCTCATCAACATGAATATAGATTTGAAGATTCAACACATTGAGATCAAGTGCTCAAATGAAGAGCTCATAGATGCGTATGCCAAGCTAGAAGTAGCTCATGAGGTTGTGATCACCATGATGAAATCAAGTCAACCAACCACCCACTCTTGTTCACAAGAGGAGAAGAAAGAAAAGCAATCATGGTTTGAGCAAGTAACCATAGAGGATTGCAATGATGATCTAGTCAAGGAGAATGAAATGCTTAAGCAACAAGTGGATAGGCTCTTGAAGGACTTGTCCAAGTTAAAGGGCAAGGGCATTGCACGACCTTCTCAAGATAACCGTGAAACCATGGTGAAGAAGCTTGAGAAGGGATCAACAGTGCAAAGCCCATGCAACCCTGCACCTAAGACCAACAAGAGCAAGCCACAAGCAAAGAAGAAGAATCTAGATCACATCAAATGCTTCAAGTGCTCCAAGATGGGGCATTATGCTTCTATGTGCTCAAGAAAGCTAGAAGGCCAGCAAACACTCTCCAAGAGACAAAGAAGTCTGTCTAAGAGAAAATGCTTTGGTTGCTGTAAGAAGGGACACAAGATCGCTTCATGTCCGGGCAGGCCACACACACTGCATGTACCCGGCAGTGCCGAGTTGCAAAAGTCGGCAGTGCCGAGTACAAAGAGACAGCAGCAACCCAAAATGAATAAAGGCTTCAATAAAGCTCAAGAGCAATATTTGGAGAGAAAAGTTTCTGAGAAGGTCAAGAACAAGATATCAAGCAGCATCAAGCACAAGGTATGTTACACATGCCGAGGAAAAGGACATCTTGGTAAGGATTGTCCAAATGGTAACACCCCTAAGCTTAACTTGGTCAACAATGCTAATGATAAACTTAAGGGATCCTTAGGTGGCCCTAAAGCTAGTAGAATAATGAAATCATCCTCTACAAGCACAAGAGCTATTTGGGTTCCCAAATCATTGCTGACTAACTCTAAAGGACCCAACGGAGTTTGGGTACCAAAATATGTTTGAAAAGGTTTTGCAGGTACTTGGAGAAGCATTGGTAACTTGGCAAGCTTGAAAAGATCTTCACTTCATGATTTACATATCAAGCTCAATGTTGTTGCTCAAATCGTGAAAAATGCCAAGTTGAAGTACAAATGATCTATCATGTTCTCCAATGCATCTTAAGTAACAAGTACCTCTCTCTTAGCTACTTAGTATTCTATACTCGAGTTTGCTAAACATAAGTTCAAGTATAAGACTCCAATGTAGCTTAATGTGTCAATTTCAAAATATTAATCACAATATGACACATGTTGCTCCTAACAAGCTCTGTGGTAGAGCTAGAGTTTCATTTTCTACACAGGAGCATTCTCATGCGATAAGCAATCAAGGAAGGTCAAGAAAAATCAAGAGCTATTCTGCTGGGCAGGCATATATGTACCCGGCAGAGCCGGTTTCCTAAAACCGGCAGTGCCGAGTATAAAGGCCAACATCGATCCCGTGCTCCATCAAGCCTCGGAAGATCCGGTACAAGAGCAGATGATCCAGGAAAATGACCAAAGGGCCTCTGACAGTGTTCTAAGCCTAACATCCAACCATATCTCGGAAGATCCGACAAGAAGTTCCGGGCGGCTCTGTCTGGTGCCCGGAGGATACAACATCGAGTCGGATGATCCGAGAGTACCTGGTCAGAATCATGTATGTATACTCGGCAGTGCCGGATTGGCAAAACCGGCAGTGCCGAGTACAAGCCAAAACAGGCAGTGAGCACTTTCTTGACCAAACTCTTATTATTGCATTATGGTTGTGTTTATTTTGACCAAAATATGAAATGAGCATCCTCAAGTATCTTAAATGATTGAAAGTGCATTTATCAAGAATTCAATCCTTGATGCACATATTTAGGGGGAGCAAATTTCATATCTTGTGTCATTGGACCTAATCTTGCTTTCAAGCCTCATGATGTGTAGGATAAAATCAGAAATGCTACATATACTTGAAATAAGCAAGAAACCATCTTGAGCATGCCACTTGATCTTAAGGTCACCAATCCATCTAGAAATAAGTATCTAACGTCAAAATGGGCTGGATATCCCTCCTAGTGGCAGCTCTCCATGACATGGCTTAGTGTTTGATAGCTTGATAATTTGCCCTAAGTGATTTTTAAAGGCTATCAAACATAAAGCTAGTGCGTGTGCTACTCTTGGTTATCTCTAAGCTTCAAAGCCGTTCGTGGCGTATCAAGAGTAAGATGACAAGAAGTATCCTTCAAAGTGTGAAGGAAATGGAGGCTCAAGGGCCAAGGTATGTATTTTCATGCTTACTTACATTGATCTCTGCATCTAGGCCCTATACATGCTAGTGTGTGCATGTTTTGCATGAAGCGCATCAAGTTTCTAGTGCACCTCTAGATATTCAATTGATACCCTCATGTGTTTGGCTTAGTGTCAAGTGAACCCTAAAAGTTTGTAGGGTATGAGCTGAATATTCTAAGATTGATGCTTGACTTGAGTTGCTACATGCTTGAGTGACATAAGGTACAATTTGCAAAATCCAACTAGTATGCTAGGTGTGTGCTTATTGGAAAATATTTGGTTCTTGGTCTTTGTGACTACGTCAAGTCACCTGTGGTTATTGTTACCTTTGACTGAATGTTGGCTAACCACAAGTGATGAGATTCTCTCAAGTCCGTAGGAGCTAGACACATCTCATCTCAAGGGCTAAACTTTGGAAATTCTATCTTCTCACAAATCTTTAGCAAGGTTCCTATTCTAAAAAGGATTTCTTATGTCATGGAACCTATATGTGATCCTAAAGTCTCTAAATCTCCCACATCCAAAATTCTCATGTTCAGTTCTCTAATTGCTCTATGTAACCGGCAGTGCCGAGCTTCACAACCCGGCAGTGCCGAGTACATTACATGTGAACTGAGAATTTCTTTCATCTCCAAATCTCCATGTTCCAAGAAGTTTTATGGACATTTAAGTATCTGGAACATATCTTGTGATCAATCTTCTTAGAAATCTATCAAATCATAAAATTCTTTTATTCATGTCACGGACCCTATATACCCGGCAGTGCCGAGTTTCAAATTCCGGCAGTGCCGAGTACACAGGGGCTCCAACAGTTATTTCTCTATTCAACCCGTGACTTACCCCTTCATTCACCCATTCTCTCTCCCCTCACCTGCCCGACGCCCCACTGTTCTTGAGGGGCGATTCCTTGGCGATTTGGGCGATTGGCCGTGGGATTCAAGGATTGAAGGCTTGTTCTTGGTGGTTTCTACTCAGCACTACCGGATCTATTGCCGGTTCTGCGTTTCAAATCTTCCCCACCATGAGTCAAGGTACATTTCGGCCATTCTTGCCCGATCTACTTGTCTAGGGTTGTTCTCTTAGATTCCTTTGGTAGAACATCTCCTGCAACATCCTAGATGATATTCCATGTTACGGATTCAAGTTTCCATGGTCGATTTTGGGGGGACTCGATTTGGGATCTCACTGTGTGTAACCGGCAGTGCCGGTTTGTGAAACTCGGCAGTGCCGGGTACACACTGTGAGTTTCCAACTTGTGTTTCCTGCAAGATTAATCATGCATTTATCATTGGAATAAACATATTTACCCTTTACCCTGAATCAGATTCATCTAGACAACCCACATCTCTGATTCGATTTGGTGTGCACTGCCTGTGTGTACTCGGCAGTGCCGAGTTGAAGAACTCGGCAGTGCCGGATACACACAGACAGCACCCATCTCATTCAATCATTTCTATCTCTCTAGATGATTCAGCTCAACTCTACCTTATTCTGAGTATCTGGTATATTTTTATGATCACAGATCCTCCGAGACGTCCTCTCAAAATCTTTGGAAGCAAGGGCAAGCAAAAAGAAACCGATGAACCTAGGAGGTCAACAAGAAGACCACTTCCTAGGGCCACTCTTTACATCGGTGAGGCAGCACCAGGACATCAGGGAGACGATAGTGGTGAAAACAGTACCTCAAGTGATGATGGGGAGGAAAGTGATGAAAATTATCGGGTTTCTCCCCGAGGGCAGAAAAGGAGTGGTCGGTATATGAGAGGCAGCAGCAGCAGCGGTGGTCGTGCTGCTAGCAGTGGAGGCATTGGGGGGCAGGGTGGAGATGATGAGGGTGAGGAAGATCATGGGGTTGAGCAGGGACAGCCTATGTTTGTGCCAGGAGTATTTCTGCGAGAGCCTAGAGTGCCACATGACTACATTAAAGTGAATTACAAAGGTCGTGGCATGACAGTCAAGGCAAGCAAGGAAAGAGAGAAAAATCCTTTTAATGATCAGAGGGGTGGCAGGAGTGTGGACTATCGCTTCCACACCAAGTTTCAGCAGGATTTCTATATGTCAGCCATTCTCAAGAAAAAGTACAAGGTGGCTAGATCACAGTTCATAAACTGGAAGGAATATGAGGAGATGCATGACCCTATCTTTGATGAGATCATTCTTGAGTGCAGGAAAAAGCACATATATAACATCATGGGCTTCCAATGTGATTGGAACACAGAGGTCATAGCACAGTTTTATGCCACTTGTTATTGGGATGACAGTGAGTATGACCCTAGCAAGAGATGGGTTCATTGGATGACAGAAGGGAAATGGTATAAAATTAGCTATGCTGAGTTTGGTGGATTATTCGGATGCATGAGGTATGATTATGACAGGAGAAAGATTCACATAGGTTCTCATCTTCCTAAGGAAGACATGGGAGACATGTATATGCCAGGGAGAGAGTGGATATATGGGAAGACCAAGGGCTTGATTCCTTTCTATGGTTATCTCAACAAATTTTTCAGGAAGACTCTGGCACCTAGAGAAGGTGATCATGAGAACATTTCCTCATTCTTGAGAAATCTCCTACATGTCATGACACCCACTGAGGAGGAGTTCAGTGTTTTTGATTTCATATGGGAAGAGATCAAAGATATATCTAAATCTCCCCAAAAGAGCTGTGGTTATGGTGCTTACTTGATGTTCATGATCAACCACAAGACACGGATGAGGTTTGAGTGTGACTACACACACAGCTATTAGCATTGATCTTGACTACCATCCAGGTGTGACACTCAGTGAGGTGATACAGATGAGACAGACTGTGGAAGCCCTAGGAGATATTGGGGGTGCCCAAGGGGCTCCTAGTGCTCCACCAGCCCCGTCACGCTCACGTTCTAGGCATGGTGGTTCCAGGGAGGAACATGTGGAGAAGCCACCATCCCCAATGAGGAAAATCTTTAACTTATTTGTGGGGATGTGCAAGAGTCAAAGGGATATCCAAGTTGAGCAAAGAGCACAAAGAATTCGAGACAAGAAGCAAATGAATGAGCTGAAATTAATTCATAATGCCTTACACATTGATCCACCTCGCTCTCCCATTTCTTCTTCGAGTTCTGAGCCAGAGATTGCATCTATGGATGACTTGATGCGTGAGATGGCAGCTGCTCCGTACTATAATCAATATGGATCCACCTTCTTTTCAAATGTCGATGAGCCATATCCAGCTGCACCTCCTCCACCTCCACAGCAGCAGCCATACGTGCCTCCATCGTCCCAGCCTCCACAGCAGCCACCTTCGTATGTATATGTGCCTCCTCCACATCCACCTTCCTACATGACTCCGCAGCCTCCCAGCTCTGAGGCATTTGGTGATTGGATCTTTGGAACTCATCTTGGTGATCCAGGCCAAGGATCGAGTGGCTTTGGAGGACGGCGTGATAATGATGATGAAGATCAGCAGTAGAAGCTTCAGATATACTCCCCTGAGACCCTTTTTGGTGATAGATGACAAAGGGGGAGAGAAAGATCAAGTCAAAGCTTCATTTCTATTTTTCAGTGTCTCTGTCCCTGACCCGGCAGTGCCGGTTTGGGTGTGGTATGCCACACACAGTTGTAATAAATTTCCTTTTAGCTCATTTGGACTTGAGAAAAATTGTAATGTGTGCTATTTGTGTGGTGAACCTTGTTTAGTTGCTTAAATTCAAGACTTGATGCATGTTAGTGTGTTGAAATGGTTTGTTTTGATGAAATGTTGATTTTCTCAGTTCTGAGCCAAGTGTACTCTGTGTACTCGGCAGCGCCGAATCTTGCAACCCGGCAGAGCCGAGTACACAGGTACATCCTGGTGTGCTTAATGCGCTCGGCAGTGCCGAGTTTAAAAACTCGGCAGTACCGAGTACATTGTGACAGGACTGACCATTTCTTCCATTTTATGTTTTATGTGATATTTGTCATATGCATCACGTTATACATGTTCACACACTTGTTCTGCACCCCACAGATGCTGAGATTAAGGGGGAGCTCAATGTTTTCATGAATATGTGCAAAAATTGGCATTTAAGGCCAAATTGGTTGAATTCAAACTTTGCACATACTTAGGGGGAGCTCAACCTAAATCTGAGCATCTAAAAGCTTCATTGATATATATTTTGTAAGCTTTAATCAAGGTTGTCATCAATCACCAAAAAGGGGGAGATTGAAAGTGCATCTAGGCCCCTAGTGGGTTTTGGTGAATTGAGTGACACCTAGATTAAAGAGCTAATGATCTTGTTGAGTTTATGAGCAGAAATTGTCATAAAATCAATGAATTGGTTACAAGAGATTTATTCCATATGGTAATTCAAAGAGGCTCATACGACAAGTCATTTGACTAGGCTATGGTCAATAGTGAAAAATTGGCAAGCAATGAGTTAATTCGAATTGGGACATGTGTTCATGGCAACTATTTAATCTCATATCAAGATGAAGCTTGTTGATGATGACATAGCACTAGAAGGGATTCTCTTACAAAGAAATGAGATATTTATTTAAAGAGAAGAACCAAAAATAAAATCAAAGTGCAAGCTAAGGGAAAATGGTCAAGAAAGATGATGGTATGGGACATCATTGATCTACACTTAATACATAGCTTGTATATGAGGCATAGACATTGTGATTCAAATCAAATGGTCAAAATTGATAAATGGACTTCATGAATGATGCAAGCCTACATGAAGCTCTAAGTGATGCTAAGGTGAAGAGTCGAAGTTCGGGATAGTGTTTCAAGGTACCAAGCAATGTGTGATCAAGTTGAGGCTTGAGTCATGTAGTCTTTGCTAAGGGTGAAGAAACTTTCTTTGAATTCAACTCGATGAATCTTTGTCATGAAGAGTTTATTGTAGAGAAGCGTCAATCTTCAAGAAACAAGTGAATTGAACTAGAAGTGGATTTCATTCAAAGACAAAGGTTCAAATCACTAGCTCAAGGAAAAATGTGCTCAGTTCATAGAACCAAATAAGATGCACTCCTCAGGTTGAGAAAGATCAAGACACGGCATGAATATGCAAATGAGAAGCTCAAGTTGTAGAAATCCATTTTATCTTTGATCTTGAGTATAGGTATGCCGTACTATCAAGAGGGATGCATCACATAGTGTTTTGGCTCAGTCTCAATGCTCAAGTAACCTAAGTGAGTTGAGAGAAACACAAAAGCCTCACGCACACACTTGTGAGTTTCTGAGTGTATATACTCGGCAGTGCCGAGTTTACCAACTCGGCAGTGCCGGGTTCACAACGGCTAGTAACGGCTAGTCTTCTTGGAGTGGAGTATTTATACCCCACGACCTCAACTGTTGCTAGCTGCTGCTTCTGAGGGTTTCTGTGTGCTTCCTTCCTGTTCTAAGCTAAGCAAAAGCCAAGTAAGCTCTCCCCAACCTCTCTTTGTGAGATTGCACATTCAAAGTGATATTTTTGTGTTGGGTTGAGAGAGAGATAGCTTGAGAGACATCAAGAGCACAGCAAAACCTTGAGCATTTGAGTTGGTACAAAATCGTGTGATTCGCATTTGTTACTCTTGGAGCTTTGCTCCTAGACGGCTAGGCGTTGCCCGGTGAGCACCCGGTTGTGTGGGCTGTCACGGGAAGTTTGTAAAGGTCGGTTTCCACCTCAAGGGAACCATTCTTCTTAGTGAAGGGTCATAGTGTGCTTGAGTAGCACTTTGGCGGGGAAGCTTCGCGGAGCTCCTCAAACGGAGATTAGGAACCACTGATCTTGCCTTGTTGTGGGCATGCAGTGGGTCTGAACTTCGGTAAAATCCCTGTGTCAATTGTGATTGATTATTGTACTGTGGATTTGAGGAGATCTCCATCGAACACTTGTGTTCTTGGAGAGATTGTTGTTTTTCTTGTGTGCAGGGACTGTGTGAACCTGCTAAGGAAAATCATCTGAGCATCCTCCACATTTGGGGTTTGATCCAAAACTCATTTACTCGCACTTAGAAATTGTACTCACTCTGCTCTGTGTGTACTCGGCAGTGCCGAGTTCATAAACTCGGCAGTGCCGGGTATATTGACTGCTCAGCCAAGTATACCTCTGTATACTCGGCAGTGCCGAGTTGGAAAACTCGGCAGTGCCGATTTGGCAGGCAGTGAATTTTATCCGCTGCATTTTGAGTGAAATTTGTAGGTACGCCTATTCACCCCCCCCCCCTCTAGGCGACATCACGGTCCTTTCAAACACAACCCAAGGTAGCTAGCCAGCACAGGCACCACGCCTAAGCTTTCAGCTACTGACCTCCACCCAACCGGAAGGGCTTATGAGAAAACCCCAAACAAGAGTCGCTGTCACTCGCGTAGACTTGGGATCCCACAGATCATAGATAGATAAGATAAATTGCAGAAAGTAAAGAGTAAACTAGCGAGATAGTAAGGCAAGAGACCGAGAAACTTACTGAAGATATCTCTGAAGCTTTATTCCTCGTGGGCGGAACAATGTTGAGGGAAGGCCGAGATGACTCCCGAACTCCCTCTACACACTTGGCAGTCACCCAAGCACTCAGCCACTACTCTCCCTACCCTACTCTAAGATAGTGGACTACATCTTGAGCCTTCTCTTCTCTCCAATGGATGGTGTGTCTTGTGTGGAGGTGAAGGGCGCCTTTTATAGCCCTACAAGAGTGAATCCTACTTAGGAGTGACGCCAACTACTTGCTTACCTTGCATGCGAAAGAGAAGGCGTAACCGCCACGGAAGTGGGCCGACCGGCCTGAAGGAGGCCGTTCAGCCTGAAGGAGGCCGTTCAGCCTGGGATTGTTGCCATCTGGCACCGTCTTTCTTGTGGACGCTCCTGATGATGTCCTGAGGTCGGTAGTTGCTGGATTGGTGTCAGTTGCGACAGTTGGAGGTCGACCAGCCTAGAGGGGGTCGTTCGGCCTGGCTCTGGCTCCTCTCGGCCCTCCGCTACACCAACTCACTCATCAACGGTTGCATGTTGTCCCTTGAAGCAGTTTTGGTTGCGTTCACTTGAAGCCGTCCAAGAATCCTAGGTAGATGGACCCTCCAATCCATGGCTTAGGCCTATCGGTCTTAATTTCATCCATGCTTGTCAATTCCTTGCTGGGGGGTCCATTGGTGACTCCCTAAGGCCATTGTGCAAAGCTTAGGGCCTTTTGGGGAAGGTGCATGGCCGGCCGGACAGGTTTCGCCGACGATTTTCCCGGAGGCGTAACTTTCTCGTCCGACTCCGAATTGGGTCATCAAAATGTCCATTTTGATCATCTCGGAGAGCTCTTCGACATGGTGCTGTCAAATATGTGATTTGGATAACATTTGCACCATGTCCAAGTACCTTTTGTCTCGAGATGAAACTTCACTTGTATGGCTTCACCAATGTTGATATTTATGCTCCATATTACATGTATTTCCTTGCAAAACATATTGGTGCACAAAACTTGTGGAACTCATTAGTATAAATGATACGAGCATGATTATCACTATAAGAGCATGAAATCCAGAGAAATGTTGGCGGTAAAAATCATGGATATCGACTGCCAATGCGCTCCCACACCTAGACTTTGCTCATCCCGAGCAAAGGGTTGAGTTAGATCCAGAGGATCAAGCAAAGCCTAGGGGCATGAAATCAAAAGTATGCATAAGAATTATTTCAAAGCTTTCCCTCATATCTTGGATTCCAGGTGGCTAACACCTTCTCTATCAACTATTCAACCTCAGAATAAATCAATGGAGAGCATGATTTCTCCTTCTCAGTACTTGGAGATTTTATACGATTTTCAAAACATGGAGGCACACTCTCATTCTCTCAAGCCACTCGGTCGCTCAAAGTGTTTGATCCTCACACAGGCTTTTCAAGTAGCCTCACCTACCTCTACAAGGTTATATGTGGGGCTCAAGGTAGGGATCGATAGAAATGCTTATCTCTTCCATCTATGTTGCAAGATCAAATAACTTGTCTCCAAGAGATCATGTCAACCATGGACTTTGGTCAAGTGCAAGTGTATGTGGATGATGAATGATGAATGTCCTTGAGTGGTATTTGATTCTAGCTTCTTCCATCTTTCCCCTTCTTCTCTCTCTGTTTTTTTTTTGCTCGAGTAGGACTTCCCACTCATCATTTTTTTCTCTTTTTTCCGGGGGGTGAAGAGCTGCTTGAGAACCACTTTTGATGGACTTTTATTCTCGATGGACTTTATTTGATGAAATGTGTATGTGAATGACCAAACTACTAGGAAGAACATGCATATCTCAGAAGGCAAGATGTTTGATCAAGTTCAAAATGTACAAGATAGCAATGTGGAGATTCAAAACTGTGTCATGTATAAAATGGCTCTGGATAGGACTTGGCAAAGTTGAGCATGAATGAGAGGTGTCTCATTTTTTTCATTTTCAAAATGAAATTCTCCAAGACTTTGAATTAGAAAAGAACAAGCCTCTCATGTCATTATATCGTATGGGTCAATAAGTGAAAGATCAAGTGATCATATCATAAAGTTCCAAAGGCATATCGGTACTTGCAAAGAAAATAAAGCATATGCACCTTTGATAAACATATAGGAATTCCATCTCTTTCTAGGTGTTTCATTCAAATTTTAATTGTCATGAACTCATGGTCGCATTTGAATTAAAACCGAGAAAGGAAACGGGAGAAAGGGTTTCAAACCTCCGTGCGTAGTTGAATCTCAGCAGATTGCTGCCATGTGGTTATTTGGGGACGGGTGAAGACTGCTCGTTGATGTGTTGCTCGTCCTATTTTCTGTGCACTTAGTGTAGAGTTAGAGCAGGGGTGTGGTTGGCACACAAGTGTGCACCAACCACTCAAGGCATGGTAGAACAAAGCAACATTTTATTCAAAGGGGAAATATGAGGGTGCTGCTAGAAAAACAAACTTTGGGAAATTAAAAATTAGAAGGGAAATTTTAGCACCCAAACCTATACTAAGATAATGGCACATTTTAGGTCTGGCCATGACCATGGATTATAGTTGTAACTCGGATACTCGTAGCAGTCTATAACTTCGAGTTCCGGGATGTCGGGCTCGAGGAATATTTTCAACTGAAAGCATTCCTGTCATTGTCCTGGAGGGGAAGCATTAAAGAAAACCTTCCTTCTCCATCCTATAATTCAGCCATTTGATTTCATCATTTTGACGTCGGCTGATTGGGGGTCTATGCTTCACCTTTTTGATCTCCCAATGGGAATGATGTTCAGTGTGCACAAAGTGTCTCGGGTGATTGCCCTTCCATCCCTTGTCCATGTCAGATTGTTCATGATATTATGTCGATGTTTCTGATTGACTACCCGAAGATGATACGAAGTTGCAACCCGGTGATTTACTTCCAACCCGCTATTGCACTTCTAAGGGTAGAGTGTGAGTCTTCATCCCCTTATCCACAACATGAAGTGCTTCAACCACTATGGAACGTTTAGTCCACGATCACCAAGATGCTCGTCAGTCTTTCTACTGAAGTTGACTCAATGAGTATAGCATCACGGGCCCTGCAAAAACTCTTAGCATGTGTGTGCTTGGTTGTCCAGACCTTAGCACAAGGTTTATACGGAAGAAAAGAAAAAAAATTCCGTAGATCATACGCTAAAGAATCTTGCAGGTCTCACAGTGTGGGTTGCAGCCATGGAGTAAACCATTATGATATGAATCCCATTGGTGAAATCTAGTAAGGTGAATGAATTCCTTCTCTCTAAGGGCATAAATCCACGTATGTAAAGTTACCCTTGAGAGAGTATCATCTCATGTGATTGAACTTGTATCCTTGGGAGATGATATGCCACATATTTATTTGCTCTCTTCTTCTTTTGATTCATGAAGCGAATTCATGAAGGAGCAAAAATCCAACGGATGAGTTGTGGCTTGTCATCCTTCTTGGTCAGGTGATATCTTGGTGTAGCATGGTCCGTGTGCTATCACTTTGACATCGACCAAGTATGGTCTGAACTTGTCATGGGTGAATACCGACAGTTCCTTCTCCGTTGTTGATGAGCTCTCGTCAATGCTTTGGATGATGAAGTTTTCTTGCATTGATCCAGCACTGACCCGATCGTATGGTTGCTAGCGTTGCACATGATCTTGATAGGAAAAATCCAACCAGGAGGTTGTATGATGGGGGCCTTCACAGCAGACACTTCTCCCAATTTGGGACAAGGTGGAGCCTTTGGGATTCTCACGAACTCTATCCATATCCGCGAGGCATAAACCAAAGGTTGTCCATGGGCTGAGAAATCATCAAGGAATTCCTCCATGATGTCCTTGATAAGGACAAAGGATGTCCTTGATAACGGGAGAAAAGGCTGATATCATACACCTTTGTTGGGGCATTGCATAGACCCAACAATAAGGACACGGTGGAGGTAGATGAAAATTGACTAGTGCTTCACCACTTGAAGTGGGTGCTTGCATAGGGTAAATAATACCCACATGCAGTTTGCCTACCTCACTCATCGCATCATTCAGCCAAACGGCTGTTTGTCCGGTTCAAAGCGATACGATGGGTGTTGGGGTTGATCCCCGTCTAGTCTGTAGAGAATACCTGAAAACAGACCGATACTTCTCTAAGACTGTTGCAGCCTACCGAGCCTCATTCTCTGTCAGTTTATCACTCATTTTGAAAATGAAAAAAGAGGCAACTCTCATTCATGCTCAACTTTGCCAAGTCCCATCCAGAGCCATATTATACATGACACAGTTTTGAATCTCCACATAGCTATCTTGTACATTTGGAGCTTGATCAAACATTGTGCCTTCTGAGACATGCATGTTCTTCATAGCACTTTGGTCATTCACGTACACGTCTCATCAAATAAAGTCCATCACAAGTGGTTCTCAAGCAACCCTTCATCCCCCTGAAGAAAAAAAAAGAGAAAAAAAGAATGGTGAGCGGGATGTCCTACTCGAGTAAAAAGACAACAAGGGGAAAGATGGAAGAAGCTACAATCAAATACCACTCAAGGACATTCACTTACACTTGACCAAAGTCCATGGTTGACATGATCTCTCGGAGACAAGTTATTTGATTTCGCAACATAGATGGAAGAGATAAGCATTTCTATCGATCCCTACCTTGAGCCCCACATATAACCTTGTAGAGGTAGGTGAGGCTACATGAAAAGCCTGTGTGAGGATCAAACACTTTGAGCGACCGAGTGGCTTGAGAGAATGAGAGTGTGCCTCCATGTTTTGAAAATCATATAAAATCTCCAAGTACTGAGAAGGAGGAATCATGCTCTCCATTGATTTATTCTGAGGTTCAATAGGTGAAAGAGAAGGTGTTAGCCACCTGGAATCCAAGGTATGAGGGAAAACATTGAAATAATTCTTATGCATACTTTTGATTTCATGCCCCTAGGCTTTGCTTGATCCTCTGGATCTAACTCAACCCTTTGCTTGGGACGACTTCAACTCAATGCAACCAAAACCTCCTCAAGGGACAACATGCAACTGTTGATGAGCGAGTCGGTGCAACGGAGGGCCAAGGGGAGCCAGGGCCAGGCCGAATGGCCTCCCCTAGGCCAGTCGGCCTCCAACTATCGCAACCGACACCAATCCAGCAACTACTGACCTCAGGACACCATCAGGAGCGTCCATAAGAAAGATGGTGCCAGATGGCAACAATCCCATGCCAAACGGCATCCTTCAGGCCGACCGGCCCACTTCCGTGGTGGTTATGCCTCCTCTTTCATGTGCAAGCTAAGCAAGTAGTTGGCGTCACTCCTAAGCAGGATTTCACCCTTGGAGGGCTATAAAAGGCGCCCTTCACCTCCACACAAGACACACCATCCATTGGAGAGAAGAGAAGGCTCAAGATGTAGTCCACTATCGTAGAGTAGAGTAGGGAGAGTAGTGTGTGAGTGCTTGGGTGACAGCCAAGCGTGTAAAGGGAGTTCGGGAGTCATCTCGGCCTTCTCTCAACATTGTTCCGCCCTCGAGGAATAAAGCTTCAGAGATATCTTCAGTAAGTTTCTCGGTCTTTTGCCTTAGTATCTCACTAGTTTACCCTTTATTTTCAGCAATTTATCTTATCTATCTACGATTTGCGGGATCCCAAGCCTACGCGAGTGACAGCGACTCTTGTTTGGGGTTTCCTCATAAGCACTTCCGGTTGGGTGGAGGGCAGTAGCTGAAAGCTTAGGCGTGGTGCCTGTGTTGGCAAGCTACCTTGGGTTGTGTTGCACCCCACGGAACTGTAGTGGTAGGCGGCAGGTGGTGACAGCCCTGTCCGTCCTTTGTACTCCACCACGTTCGGGTGTACTCATAACAGTAGTGTTGAGCCCGGAAGAACCCCTCTCTCACCCCGTTCTGAGTTCTTCCCGTTCTAGCCATCGAAGCAGATCATGCTAGATTAAGATAGGTTGTTTGGGGTAATGAGTGGCTAACTAAGGTTAATCTCTCTACACCCTTTACCCTTTTCTCCACTGGTGGGTCCGGTTAGAGATTTCTAGGCTAGTCGCGTCTACCGTTCCTTGGATTTGACATCTAGGTTTTTACTCCCCTGGTAAAAGGCTACAGAGGTCTCCGTCCGCTTGCGGATTCGTTAGGCTAAGGAGTGCCAACAAGGAGGAACACGTGCCCTCAGGTTCACGCCCAGCCCATCTTTTAAATGCCTATTAGACATTGCAACTAGATGAGCTAGCGCTTTACTATTTGCAATTGGATGATGCGTGAGACTTGCATAGCCGTGATTTATTTCATGATTGCCTTGTTACCTACTACACTGCTATATATATGAGATTGATATGCTGCTTGCATGTGTATGGGGTATTGTGGATTAGGATTCTTGGCGTGTGTGGGGATAAAACTGGCAGGAGAAAGTGTTTTTGGGAAACTTGGTGGGGGCGAGCATTTTATAACAACTCGATCTTTGATCGAGGTGCCGGGAGACCCCTACTCTCAAGGGGTCCCATACTGTACTTGTAGCGGGTACGCGGATGGTTAGGAGCATAGGAGTTGGCAGCATTACCTATAGTGGGTATTGCGACTGCGTTCCTCTTCGGGGGTTACACCTTTGGGACGATGACGCTCGCCCCGGTCTGAAACCGCTTACCCATATGAACGGGTTCCAGCTAGCCTATCTAGCGCAATGCCCGCACTGTTAGGAGATCAGATGGATGGTGTACGGAACGGGATAGACTGTTTCCCCGAAGGACTATGGCCCCGACTTGGCCCCCGAGGGAGAGTTGTCACAGCTTCTGAAGCATTGGATTGCGAGCCGATGGACCGAGACCGGAAGACGCAGACGGCCATTGTTGCGGTTAGGGTCTGCGCTATGGGTTGCGTCTCGAGATGGCGGCCACCATCTCGCAGCCCGAGTGGGTCCAGTTGTACAAGCTCTCGAGAGTCTAAAATCTATACGTATAGTCGCGTCCTCGGTATGGATATTGCCCACTTTCCCTGTTACCTCTCATATTTTGGGATCTTCTACCTTCTCCCTTCCTAGCCAGCTTGAGAGTGATTAAGGTTCGCAGCTATGGACGGGGAGAAGGGAAGTTTGCTCCCTTTCTTTTCAGGATCCGGTCATAGTTCGTGAGGTGCGAGGGGAGGGAGCTCTCGCATCGACTTAGACGAGTGTGAAAATGGAGACTGAAGTCCGGTGTGCCGGAATAGCCCGATGTGGTGAGGTTTGGGATGGATGGATATGGAGATACTTATTTTGTACTTGCTGCTGCATATGAAACCACAGCCTATCCTTGATATATTTTTATCCCTTTAGATTGCATATACGGTTGGTGGCGTGAACCTATCCCATTTCTTGGGGATAGCCTTTGAGTACGCAGGATCTGATGATGAGCACGAGTTCAACTACGATGGATGGTACGACTGAGGCTTCGTCTTGACGCGCAAGTTTCCCTGTGGAGGAGATCGAGAAGATGATAGCTTTTACGCCTAGTTCCGCTGCGCAGGATTTACTTTTGTTTGTCATTCAGCCCTGAGGGCTTGTATCAGACGTATTATCATGAGAATGATGTAATAAATAATATATTTGTACTTTATTTGTGGTATGGATGTGATATTCGCAGTGATGGGTTCTGTACGTGATATCTACTTGATCCAAAGAGTGTCACAATGGTACAGGGAGTCGGGTTTTCAGGAATCGAAAACCCAGGTCGATACAAACCATGTCACCTCTGGTTATTTGAGTGCCATGTTTAGAACATAACCAAGGTCCGCGAGGACGTTCTGAGCAGCCATCAGACATTGTAAGCAGAGTCAGTGGAGACGTCGCTAAATCAGTGTTCTCACGCATGGAACATGAGGAATCTGGGCGAACAACCGTGTCCCACAGCGATGTCAAGTGCATGCACTAGCTGTTCAACAAGTGTCCTCTTCGTCGTCGAAAAGAATTACTAGTTCCTAGCATTTGTTCACACTCTCACAAGCACAGCGTGGCGTCATCAATGCTTATTATTCCATCTTTTTTTGGAAAGAGATTAACTCTGCTTTTGTTGAAAACATATAAAGTTTGATACATCGTAACCATGCCACCAGGGCATACAAGTTGGAGCGCAAAAGACTAGCCTATTACATCCTGAGCTCAGATTTCTCCGATGTCTGTGAAGGCAGCGTTACTTGGCAAGAAGCTCCCCATCCACTCATGCGCTCTCTCCAAGATCTTTGCAATCTTCTCACCATCTCGTGGTTTTAGCAGTGGCTTCCATTTTTGCACAAAGATCAACCCCCGAGTGTAAAGCTTCGAGCGGGCTGTTAGGAAAAGACTTCTCGATCGCCATTTTGTTACGAACTCTCCATATCGCCCATAGAACACCTGCAATTAAAAACAAATTAAGCTTTTTGGGTAAGTTTGTATTCCCAGCCAACCAGCGGTCGGACCAGGTCGAAGGATGTCCCTTCATGTTAAAAGCATCTCGGATACACCATGTGTATTTTGCCATGGAGCATTGGAAAAAGATATGGTTAGTGGTTTCGATTTCTCCACAGAGGCAGCAACGGGCATCTCCCTTCCACCCCATCTTCTTTAGGGAATAAGCAGATTGCAGTTTATTGTGGCTTAATTGCCACAGGAATATCTTAATCTTCAAAGGAAGCTTAGTGTGCCAGATGCTTCGATAGTTTGCAACACACACCCCTGTGCTTATCATTCCATCTCACTCACAGTTGTTTCGGGGCATGACTAGTAGTAGGATATTATCACGATAGGGGAGCATCAGGCATCTGACTGGGTTGGACAAAGCCATCAAGAATCTCATAGTAAATAAAGTATTATTGGGGTGTTTGAAAAGAAAATATCTCACTAATAAAACAATTAGCTCAAGTGGGGGGAAAGCTGGTGATTCTCACTTCTAAATATAAGCGTGATTAAGTAAACAATAGCAGCCGACTTTTATTTTCATGTTCGAGGCATGATGTAGCATGCACATCAGGAGTAGTAATGAAGTGTAAAGTTCTTATCAGTAGAACTTTTCCTTGGTTCATTTAAGGTTGAGAGTAGAATATAAATCGGACTCTAGGAGAATATCCCGTCCCTTTAAAAGAGATATATCCTAAGTTGCACAACATTCCGAGCATAGGGTTGCTTTCAATTCACTACACCACAGCCCGAAAACAGCGACAGCCCACCAGTTGGTATAAGTGGATGTAGCAACTGGGGGTCCGTCGGTATAAACATACATCGACGGACAGTTGTAGTCGGTGTAAGACCAGTCGGTATAAATATATACCGACAGACACCACTTATACCGAGGGACAATCCGACGCCACGAAAAGATATACCGACGGACCAATATATACCGACGAACCATCTGTAACCATGTTTTACCCACGGACCGTTTGATGTTATATGTTATTTACCGACAGCTGATCCATAGAGACTTTAATATGAAAAATAAAATAAAATAATGCCTCATTTGGCTGCAAATTAAACAGCACATCATCTAGAGAAACTCCATTCATTCATGACATCACACTAGCCATACATACATATCCAAAGATTCAAAAGGATATATACATGACCAAACATTCAAAAGGATACAAATCATCACAGCCACACATACATGTTCAAACATTGTTCATCCATATGCATGAGCTAGCCAAAGATATGGCTCACCATATCCATACAACAAGCCTAGAAAAAAGCTAACAATACAACATATGCTGGATCTATTGTTTTGGCTGCTTAGCAATTAGTTGTTATACAAAAGACTTGATCTTTAGAGTCAAAAGAGATCAAATGGCACCATGCCCTTTGGGCGGCTTGCTATCCACAATCTTGCTCTTCCAGCAATTTAAGTCAACAAAAGATACTGATTCTGTGCAGGTTTCTACCAGCGCCTAGCACTTCCTGAAAAAATGAAGTACCGTGTAAAGTAAGGACTAGACAAGCAAAGTCAAATTGGCACTGTATGTAGTTGCATGAGTGAAACTTCAATGCACAGTACAGTTCATTGTTCTACCAAATTATTTAGGTGAACAAAATTCAAAGACAAGGTGCTAGAAGTCCATTTACAATGTTGTGTCTTCAGACGTACAATATTGTGCCTTCAAAAGATGCAATATAGGAGCTAACTTGATATTCACAACTTGATGAATGAAAATTCAAAATAAATTACCTACAGCGCCTTAACTCAGGTGTTGCCAACCTTTAGCTGTCACAAGTACAATTATTAATTAGAAAAGTTTGGTAACTGATGCATCACAGATTACAGAAAACAAGAAAACTCAAGTAGCTTATTACCCTCTTGTATGGCCATGCAATTTCCATCATATGAGCATTAGCCATAGATTCTATATTATTATATATAGGATACCCCTTCCTTTCCTCTTCTTGCTTGTTCCCAAATCTGTACAGATTCAATTTAAATGTAAGAAAAATAAGATATCATAGGATGTTTTTATGCTGCAATAAGATTCTACAAATACTATTGTATCATGGTGTTGACAGGATAAAGATTAGGCTAAATAGGCTAACCTTTCTTTTTTTGACGGGTTGCTTTGGCAGGTTGTTCAAACTAGGCACTTTAAGAGCTTCCAATGATTCTTTGATTTTTACAATGTTTGCAAGCCTTTGCTGCTCATACTTATTAATGGGGGCATCATCACTGTTTCCTCTTGCGCTTGCCATTTTTCCTCCTGAATACATAGCAGCCACATTATTGTGAAAACAAGACTTACTTCTTAGTGTTTTTTTAGACTTTTTGGGTTCAACAAATATACCATCTATGTCTGTCCTAATAGCATGGTTCCCCATTAATAACATCCAGTCACATTGCCATTTAGACCTGGCAATGGTACAACCAGTCCATTGCCATTCTTTAGGTGCTCCATCTCTAAATTATCCATGTCATAAAAGTCTCTTGGTTTTGACTGAAGAACAGCAACCGACTCAGTATCAATTGCAAAAGAAAACATGAAAGAGTAACCCTAGAGGGGCTCCAAACTAATGCTTGACAGACTACTGAATAACTGTCCTGATTCAGTTAGATGACTCCTGAATGTGTATACCAAAATTTTATTACTGAAGTTTGTTGCAGCTAGATGCACTGCAGTACATTATAAAGTCATACCTTAAAATTTCTGGTGCAAAACTCGTTGTAAGGGAGTCTACAAAGATGCCATATCCTGCAGATCATAAATTAAAAATACAGAGACCTTCATCAGATCGAGAATGCACTAGCAAATACAAAATCAAAAAATAAGAAATACTCAAAGTAAATACTGCCACACAAATACCCTATATCTATCGTACATTAGAAGTCCCACTTGGCATACTGGACCATGGGATCTCTGCATGAGAAGCAAAATGCATCAATATAGATGGGGAAATAAACGAAAGCGGGAGAGGGATTTCAGATTTAACCTCAATGGAGATAGAGCTGCCAAAGTAAATCGCCCAGATTTGGAGGGGGGAGACTCCATCTGCCCAGATGTTGGGGTTGTTGGTGAACTCGCCGGAGATAAAGCCCAGGGTGATGGAGCCGGCGTCGCCTGGGACAGGTTGAGGACATGGGTGGCCAGATGCAGCGGCCCAGACTGGATTGAGCAAGGGAGCGAGCAGGCTTTGGATCTGCAGTAGTGCGGTGGGGGATTTGGTGGATTTGATTCTTTGAACGAGGGGATTAGGAAGGGAGCAGATTTGGGGGAGGACTGCGACGCGCTGGGAGGCAATGAGGGGGATTTGGGAAGGACAAGGGGCGCGGTGGTGAAAATGCGGCGACGTTTTTGTGGAGGGCGCGGCGTGACGGTGTTTTGGCCCGGAGGGAAGGAAGAAGGGTGGCGGCGGCTTTGGTTTTGAAGAGCCTAGGGTTCGTTGTTTTTTTTATTTTTCTGGGCCCGTGTAAATTTTGCCAAGAACACGTGCGCTGCCCGCGCGCGTGCGGCGAGGGTTGGGCCATCCATATTTGCCGACTGGGCGTACGAACCCAATACAATGAGTACCTACGGACTCAGCGACGGCAGTTTTACCGACGGACAGAGACTCGGTAAATATTGAATCAACGACGGACGGTTCGTGGTAATCCTTTACCAACTGACCGTTTGACGGTTATTATTGAGTTTTAGCGACTGAGGTCAGTTGGTAATTTGGGGTTGTGGTGTAGTGATTCTATACATATGACTGTGAATCACTTTTTACAGAAACTTGAAACTTCCATTGAAGATTAAAGTTTTTTTTTCACCGAAGATAACTTAGAAGATTACGATACAATGCACTAAGTCGAGGCGTCGTACGCCTTCTCAGCCTCCAGCTCGACGCAAGCGAGCGGTCTCCTCCCTCAAGCGCACCAAATCGACCGAAGTCTTTGAGTGAGCCTAACTGCCCAAGATGGGAAAATTGCGCTACGAGAGATCTGTCATCTGCTTCCAGCAACGCTCGCCGTACATGTCGATCTCCAACATGGTCATTGGTTGCCCGCCCGCATGGCCACCAGGCACCATGCTCATCGCACAAGGATCCATCACCTTCGACCTCCCTCCCTCGCAGAATAGAGAGCAAACCAGACCGCCATGATCGATGGGGACACGGTTTGGGTTCCGACGTTCTGTGGCCACGAATTTTGATAGATTATGTGTTGCATGTACTCCCTCCGTTCAAAAATATAGGTTGTTTTGACTTTTTTTAGAGAGATACCTTATATATAGTTGCATAGAAAATTTTATAAAGCGAGAAAAACCAAAACGACCTACATTTTGAAATGGAGGGACTAGCAGACAAGAAGAAGCTGGAGTAGCGTCAGGCTGGGCTAAGTTGCTTTCGCGTGCAATTATATAGCTCCATCCATCGCTTTGAGATTTCATCGCTCTTGGCCCACCACGCGTACAAGATGGTGTCCGAAATGAACCAAGCGTCACCAATTCATTCATACAATGGCTCTGCAAGATAGTGACGCTTGCCAGGAACTAGTACAATTTTCGGGCACGTGGTGTTATGCTATTATCATTAATATCTGTCAAGAAATTCGAGTGTTTTCGTGGGCACATGGCATGATTACTCAATGTTCCGAATTAGTTGGAGCACGTGAATGCTGAAATTTGGCATCGTCGAGAAGATTTGGCTCCTAACATTAGTTCACACTCCCACAAGATCAATCCACATCGCCATTATCAATGTCTAGTATGTCACACTCACCACGAGTGTTCCTTCGTCGAGAAGTCCTAGCTTTGCATTAGAACTAGTCTAAAAAAACTAAAGGCAGCAACAACTTGGAGCTAGTCTAAAACAGTGGAGATTTTTAGACCAGTTCCATAAACAGTGGAGTTTGTTTATGGATCTTTGGATCAAAATTAATTTTCAAGAATGCACTTGGAGCTCTGTTTGGTGCGAATTTCCGACGGCATGTGTGAGATCAAAATCTTCACTGCAACAACTCAAAGGATCTGTATCTCAATAGTTAAAAAACAGAGTGGGATTCCGGTACTCTTAAAATGCACAGTAATAATAATATCTCTAAACTTGCTCCCAGTTCTCAACAAGTTGAGCATGATTCAAACTTTGGTCTACTACATCCTAAAAAATCGGAACAAATCACAAAAAGTTATAGGCGAGCTGATGGCGAAGCGGCGTCACATGCCTTCTCAGCTTCCAGCTCGGCGCGCAAGCGAGCGGTCTCCTCCCTCAGGCGCGCCAAGGCAGCGAGAGTCTCCGTGTGAGACACGTATCTGGCCGGGACAGGAAAATCGCGCCAAGAGGGATCCGTCCTCTGCTTCTCTCTACAGTTCCTCCAGCAGCGCTCGCCGTACATTGTGCATGAGAAAGTGGTGGTGTGGGGGATATAGTACCCGGGTACCTCACGAGCAAGCCTGGCAGCCCACCAAAAGGGGGCGGCCCAGCCCACTGTTCTGGACCTGAAGACGTGCGGGACAAGTCGGCGCACGAAGGAAGGATCTGGAAGGAGAAGTTCTAGTTGGAATAGGAATTATTGTAAAGAAGGAAAGGATCCTTAGAGATAGGATCGGATACAAACCGACTTGTAACCCTGCCCCCGATATATAAGGCGGGTAGGGACCCCCTCCAAAACAACTCACCACAACTCACCACAACTCACCACAACTCAACACATCTCATTTCAGCTCATAGCGAAATCCACGCAATACAACACCCCAAAACAGGACGTAGGGTATTACGTCGAGTCGACGGCCCTGAGCCTGTATAAACCCCCGTGTCTGTCCATCCTAACCATCTTGCTTCCGATCTTTGCGATCTTCCCTGCAATAAAAATCACTTTCGTGGGCTACCCCGTGGAAGACTGTCGGAGATAATATCACCGACAGTGGCGCGCCAGGTAAGGGATATCGCCGAGATCAATTTGGTAAGCTTGATGGATCGTGTCAAGATCTTGGACAGCTGCAATCTCCCGGACGTCGACGGATTCAAGATCCAGTTCGGGAACATCACCGCCGCCGCCTTGGATACCCAAGCGGCAGGAGCTACGATCGCCACGGAGGTTTCCTCTCTGGCGTCGACTTCGGCCGTCACGGCCCAATCCGGTCCGATCGCATCTGATCGTGCCGGTTCTACCCCGCTGAGTCCATCGCAGAACGCGAGGCCCAACCAGTCGGGAACAGATCTACAATCACTCGGTTCCGATCCGGCTCCTGAGAGTCGCGTCGCCGAGTCATCCCAGAGCGTAAACGCTCAACCGACGCGCGTCCCGAGCCCTGAGGTCATCACCGTCCAGACCCCTGGCTTTTGCGCGCTTGCTCAGAAGCAGAAGATGAAGGACATCGTCCAGGCGGATGATTCACTCTCTGGGAGCGACTCCTACGAGTTAAACCCACAGGGACCCTCAATCCAGGACGACCTGCAGGAAGGTTACACAGTGTCCGACGCCTCTACGGAGACGGAACTGCTAGGATCACCCGGAGAGTTAACTCCGAGTAGCTTGGAGCGTTACACGCCCACATCCGACTTCTCCGAGTCCGAGGAAGATTACCTCGCGCAAGAAGGAGTTGGGTCATACTGCTACATGGTGGCGCCAGCGACGCCACCTAACCCTGTGTCAGAAGACGAGGTCACTCCGGCTGAGGAGACGACTGAAGCCAGGGACCAGCGTCGAGGACGCAACGCCAGTCGGGTGACTCACAGAGCCGCACGACCACACGGAGCCACCGCATCAGGATCTGGCACCGCTCGACTCCAGGAACCACGCTCTGAAGATCACCGTCGTCATCGGGATCGGCACGACAGGAGGAGCATCCGGAACCTGATGCGCGACGGCATGTTCGAGTACAACGGATACGACGTCTACGAGACGCCGGTCCAGAACCTCGTCACCATCAACGAGGAAATCAGTCGGCTGCCACCCAGCACTCCAGGCCTGGAAAAGGTAAGGGCTCTCGTGCAGGCCGCCTCCGTCCAGGTCCACCAGATGCAGGGCAGAGCAAACACGGTCGCTTCTGAGCCCGGTCCGTCTCGACGCCGGGCCAGCGGTGGATCGGATCGTGACGAAGACCATCGCACCACGATCAACAGGGATCGAGACGCGAGGGACGTCATCCGCAACAGCACCGAGGAGCGCCATCGCAAGGAAATCCGACGGCGCGAAGAGTACGATCGGGATCATGGAAATCCCCGTCGTAACTCCGACAGGAGCGGCTACTCGACGGAGTCAGACCACTCTGACCCCTCCGGTAGCCCAAGGCACGGCAACGACGGCGGTCGCACTCCGCCACGAGGACGAGCGGTTCCCCCACGCAAGCGATCGACCCCGCAAAGGGAGCGAACTCCACCGCGCAGCAGAACCTACCGACGGGACCGAACTCCACCCAGAACTCGGAACTATCGGAGGACCCGTTCCCCGCCCAGGGACCGGGATCGCAGGAGGGAGAGCACTCCCCCAAGAACAACAGACGGCTCGGGTCCGAGTGGTTCCCGCCCTAGAGGTCGGATCGGCGGATTCCAGTCGTTCACTGAGCGCTTGAGAAGCGTGACATGGCCCAGAGGCTTCAAGCTGTCGGACATCGACAAGTACGACAGGAAAGTCTGATCCATCTCAATGGCTTCAGATCTACTACACCGCCGTACAAGCGGCTCGCGGCGACGAGGACGTGATGGCGAATTACCTTCCCATCATGCTCACCAAGGACTGCCGCAACTGGCTGGCAGGACTCCGCAGGACGCCATCGACAACTGGGATCAGCTTACCGCGCTCTTTGTCGGTAACTATCTCGGTACCTGGGAGAGGCCCGGGAGCAAGCGGCTCCTCGGCCAGATCAGACAGCGCAAGAACGAGACCCTGCACGACTTCGTGCGCAGGTTCTCGGAGAAGCGCAACTCCATCACGGACGTGACGGATCAGGAGGTTATGACAGCCTTCCAGAACGGCATCTCCGATGGAAGACTGATTCACAAGTGGACTCGGAAGCCACCCGCGACTGTCAATGACATGTTCCGGATCGCTAGCACGTGGGCGGACGCGGAGATCGCGGAGAAGGAACAGCTCAGCGAGCTCAAGAGTCGCTGGGAAGAAGAGAACAAGACGACCCGCAAGCGCGACCGCCGCGAAGACGAAGACCGACACGACGACCATCGTCGCAGCGACAGTCACCCTCGCAAGAAGAAGAGCGAGGGAGATATGGTCGCCGCCCTGGACCGGTCCAGAGGCCGGGTAACTCCAGAGGATTTCCAGCGCATGCTCGATGAGCAATGTCCATACCACAAGCACAAGCACTCGGCACGAGAGTGCTACGGGCTCAAGCGAGCCTTTACTGGGGCAACAGAGGCCCTCCCTACAGAAAGAGGAACGATGGTTCCCCGCGAGACGACAGGCGGACTGACGAGCCGGCGACGACTTCCAGGAAGCCGACCGAGTGGTCCGCATGATCTACGGCGGGCCGGAGTTCGAGACGAAGCGCCAGCAGAAGCTCACCCATCGCCAAGTCATGCACGCGAGGGAGCCACCGGTACCTGAGTACCTCAAGTGGTCGGAAGTTCCGATCACTTTCACCCGGGAGGATCACCCAAACTTCATACCGAAGCCCGGGTCCCACGCCTTGGTAGTAGCTCCGACGATCCGCAACGTTCGGCTCACCAAGGTGCTAGTCGACGGTGGCAGTGGCCTGAACATCCTCTTTGCCAACACATTGAAGGAGCTCGGCCTGACTACTCTCGACCTAAGTCCCCCCCCAATCCGTGTTCTACGGTTTGATACCGGGAGAGGGGGCGGAACCACTCGGGCACATCACATTGCCCGTTACCTTCGGAGACCGGAACAACTACCGGATCGAGCATATGCAGTTCACGGTGGCGAACTTTGAAACTGCATATCACGCCATCCTCGGAAGGCCGGCGCTCGCCAAGTTCATGGCGATCCCTCACTACGTCTACTTGCAGGTCAAGATGCCAGGACCTAAAGGCGTAATCACCGTCTTGGGGGACATCCGAGTCGCTTACACATGCGAACAGGAAACCCTCAACGCGGCAGCTGCCCTGAACATGTCCAAGCGCATGGAGCAAGTACTGGCTGCATCACAGGAGGTGGACAAGGACTCTCTGGAGATCCCCGCCAAGAGGCCAGCAAGAGAAGCCATCGCGCCAAGCAAGGAGACGGAGCTGAAGAGGATCTCGCTGGACCTGGATGACCCGAAGAAGACGGCCATCATCGGGGCAGAGTTAGACCCCAAATAGGAAGAAGTGCTCGTCAAATTCCTAAGGGAAAATGCCCACATATTCGTGTGGAAACCATCCGATATGTCAGGTGTCCCAAGGGAACTTGCCGAGCACTCCTTGAAGGTCAATCCGACTGCCAAACCGATCAAGCAGAGGCTTCGTCGATTCGCGCAGGACCGCAAGGAGGCGATTAGGGCAGAGATTACAGAGCTGTTAGCTGCTGGTTTTATTCAGGAGGTGTTCCACCCCGACTGGTTAGCTAATCCAGTTCTTGTAAGAAAAAAGAATAATAATAATTGGAGAATGTGCGTCGATTACACAGATCTCAACAAAGCTTGCCCTAAAGACCCCTTCGTTCCCCCCCGCATCGATCAAGTCGTTGACTCCACGGCAGGCTCCGCCCTGCTTTGCTTTCTCGATTGCTACTCAGGCTATCACCAGATAGGCCTAAAGCTGGAAGATCAGATAAAGACCGCGTTCATCACGCCGTTCGGTGCCTTTTGTTACAACATAATGGCCTTCGGTCTGAAGAACGCAGGCGCAACCTACCAAAGGACGATCCAAGCATGGTTGGATCAATTGATCCCAGACATAGTAGAAGCTTACATTGACGACATCGTGGTCAAGATCATGAACCCCGAGGACATGATAGGGAATCTGACAAAGGTCTTCGAACGCCTACGTGTATTCCGGTGGAAGCTCAACCCGGAAAAGTGTGTCTTCGGAGTACCCTCAGGTAAACTACTCGGCTTCATGGTCAGCAACCGCGGGATCGAGGCAAATCGCGAGAAGATCACGGCCATCACCAAGATGCTACCACCAACCTGTTAGAAGGATGTGCAGAAGCTTACTGGATGCATGGCAGCGCTCGGTCGTTTTATATCATGACTCGGCGTTCGCGGATTGCCGTTTTTCAAGCTGCTCAAGAAACAGGATAAGTTCGTGTGGGATGACGAGGCGAAGCAATCTTTCCAGGAACTCAAAGATTACCTGCAGAGTCCGCCCATCCTCGTCCCACCTCAACCAAGAGAACAGCTCTACCTCTACATCTCTGCTACTCCCCGAGTGGTTAGCACGGTAGTAGTGGTTGAGCGTCCTGAAGAAGGACACGCATATGGAGTTCAGCGACCAGTCTACTTCGTCAGCGAGGTTCTGACCGTATCAAAGGTACGCTATCCCCATGTGCAGAAGTTACTCTACGGAGTTCTCATCTCAGCAAGAAAGCTGAAGCACTACTTTGAGGCCCACCCAATCTCGGTTGTGAGCGAAAATCCTTTAGGGGAAATTCTCCATAACCGAGACGCCAGCGGCCGAATTGTCAAGTGGTCAATAGAATTGGCCGCCCACCACATAACCTTCGTTCCACGTACTGCTATCAAGTCTCAGGTCTTGGCCGACTTCGTAGCAGACTGGACAGAGAACCAAGCTCCGGCTGACGACGAGGTAGTTGAGTACTGGGAGATGTACTTTGATGGCTCCCTCCAGATCAAAGGAGGCGGCGCAGGCGTACTCCTGATCTCTCCAAGTGGACAGGAATTAAAATACGTCCTTCAAATCATGTTCCCAGTATCCAACAATGCAGCCGAGTACGAAGCAGCCTTACACGGTCTTCGCATCGCAGTATCTTTGGGTATCAAATGTCTGATGGTACGCGGGGACTCTGCCCTGGTCATAAACCAGGTAAACAAGGATTGGTCCAGGACCAACGAGAAGATGGACGCTTACTGCGAAGAAATCAGGAAGCTGGAAGGGAAATTCTATGGCTTAGAGTTCCATCACGTGGTGCGCGACCATAACAAGGCAGCAGATGAGCTTGCTAAGATGGGGTCCACCCGTGAAGGCGTCCCACCCGGAGTTTTCATACAAGATCTTGTCAAACCATCTATCAAGATAAACCCGGATGGCACTGTCGCGGAGCAACAAGTCGGAGAATCTCCGGAGTCAGCCACATTAGTGGTAGACGAAGCGTTGGACTGGAGGTCCCAAATCATCGACTATCTTGACAGCGGCATATTGCCCACAGAGGTCGCAGATGATAAGGATCTAAATTCGCTCCACGAACAAATCGTGCGGCGCAGCAAAAGCTACGTCATCATCGGAGACAAGTTGTATCGTCGATCTGGAGCTTCTCAAATTCTCCAAAAGTGCGTAAGTCACGCAGAGGGTGTTGAGCTCTTGACAGACATACACAAAGGAATCTGTGGTAATCATGCCGGGGCTAGAACCATCGTTGGTAAAGCTTTCCGGTCTGGTTTCTACTGGCCGACTGCTGTAGCAGACTCAGAAAACATTGTGCGGCGCTGCAAAGGGTGTCAGTATTTTGCAAGGCAAATACACGCACCTGCACAACAACTGCAGATCATACCAATGTCCTGGCCCTTCGCTTGTTGGTGCTTGGACATGATTGGTCCGTTCAAGAAGGCTCCTGGTGGTTTTGACCATGTCTTAGTAGCTATCGACAAGTTCACCAAGTGGATCGAGGTGAAACCAGTCAGAAAGCACACGGCAGCCAAGACCATCGAGTTCTTCACCGACATCACCCACCGCTTCGGAGTCCCAAATCGTATCATTACAGATAATGGTACGAACTTCGTGGCGCAGGAGTTTAAATACTGGTGTAGCGAGAGAAGCATCAAGTTATGCCCTGCATCCGTGGCGCACCCAAGGGCCAATGGCCAGGTTGAAAGAACCAATGGCGAAATAATCAAGGCGCTCAGGGCCCGGATATTCAAGCAGCTGAAGCAGTATGATGGACGATGGATCAAGGAGTTACCAGCTGTAGTCTGGGGGCTGCGGACCCAGCCGAGTCGTGCCATGAAGCAAACCCCGTTCTTTCTGGTTTACGGCTCGGAAGCTATCCTACCAACGGACCTCGCATACGGCTCTCCCCGAGTGGAGTTCTATGATGAATACGACGCGCAAGTGGCGCGCATTGATGACCTCGACAGCATCGAGGAGAAGAGATTGGCGGCCCAGATCCAAGCCGCGCGTTACGCTCAGGTCATGCGATGGTATCATGATCGAACAGTCAAGCAGAGATCTTTTGAAGCAGGCGACTTGGTTCTGAGGAGGAAGCAAGATACTAAGGGCGCGCACAAGCTTGCGTCCCCTTGGGAGGGGCCATACATCATCAAGTCAGTGAGTCACCCAGGCTCATATCGCCTCATGACGGAAGACGGCGTAGACATCCCAAATCCATGGAACATCGAGCACTTACAGCGTTTCTACGCCTGATTCAGTTATGTATCCATCTTTTTTGTTAAGATTTGTTTTTTCGAGTGATTTTGGAGGGTAATCATCCCCAGTCACGACTCGGCAGATTTATAATGAGTTATCAATAAAGTTGATTTCATCTCCCATCTATATCTACTACTCGAATTTCCTCTTTCGCGTCACGCACATAAAGTACGAGTAGCACAAACTTTAAATCGAGAGGGAAAGTACTCGCCAAGTCAAAGCTCTAAACGTACGACAAAGACTCTGCGGCATGAGATTGAGACCAACGAGGCTAATCTACTCCGTAACAGGTCAACCACTCAGAAATTAAGGCCAGCGCAGAAAGAAAGGGAGTAGTAGTCCCATAAAAACTTATATACAATAACAAAAGCTTAAACATTGTTCAAAAGTATTACTTCTACCAAATACTACAAATATTCTATGAAAATTACACTGCAGGGTCACCAACACCAGAGGGGGCCGCTTCATCAGAGTCGTCAACAACGTCCTTGGACAGGACATTGGCGATCGGCTCGACTTCAAGGAGCAGTCTGCTCACATCATCTTCGGAGGTGCCAGCAGCGTATCAGCGGCCGAGTGGCTCCAGATCCGATGCTGGGAACAGAGATTTGAGCACCGCCAGGACATGCCCGCAGCTGGCTTGGCTGATGGAGCAAAGCTGTCGCCGGAAGAAGCGTGGAAGCGCCCGAACGCGGTCGAGGATAGAAGCCGAAGATGATGATGCCTCCGGCTCGATCTCCTCCGCTACCACTCGGACAACATCTTCCAGTGCGATCTTCTCGGCGCGCAGTGCCTCCGCCTCGCCCTGCAGCCGAGTCACCTTGGCAGTGAGCTCTGCAAATTGGGCCATAATCCGGTACCGGTAATCTACAGAAAGTTAGATCTGGATAATATATTCACGTCTGACAGAAAAACAAACAGAGAATAACATACCTCTAAGCTCATGCACGGCCTGGGCTTCGTTGAGTCTAGCCTGCTCCACCTCTCCACGAAGATCGCGATTGGTGCGCCGGGCTTCCTCTAATTCGGCCTGATGTTGGGTCGCAGCAGTTTCGAGTTCAGCCACTCGGGCCACCAAGGAGTCGGCCTTAGCGGCTGCAGAAGAAAGCTCTCGAATCGCCGAGGATTTTGCCTCGGCATCAGCAGATAAGTCATGCAAAAGATAGTCAGATGACAAAACAAATAGGTGTACCACTCGGTACTCAACCTAAACAAGAAAAGTGGCTCAGGAAATACCTCGACTATTTGGCCCATACGACGATGGAGCGACATGAACTCTGCCAGAGGAGTCATGGGAGCACCACCACTGGGAGCGACGACCGCCGCAGGAGCAACTTCGACCCCTGCAGCCTGGGGCTCCTCCATCGCAGCAGTCTGTTCAACCACAGGAGCAGACTGGGGGCTGCCCTGCGGAATTGGCAGTGTGGTCGGCGACGCTGGTGCAGGACTCGGCGGAGGTGGGGTTGGTGCTCGCAGCGACTCTGGTGGCGGACCCACAGGCTGATCGCTGAGAAGATCAGCCGAGTGGGACGACACCTCTGGCACTTGGATTGGTGGGATCTCTGTCTCAACGACCGACTACGGCACAGGACCCGCAAATGGGATCTCAGACGGCGTGCTACAGGATAAAGCACATATGGATTAATCACAGAAAAATATAAAGGTCAAATCAAAGGATGACAATGATACTTACAGAGTAGATACGCGCATTCTCGGGCGCTTTCCTCTCCGAGTGGGGGAAGGAAGGTCCCTCGGACTTGCAGTACTCAGAGGTACTATGGCAAGGGGCGACTGCTCCGAGCTGATAATTGGGGGCTGGATTGACGACCCGGCATCACCAGCTTCGTCTTCATCCGAGTCAGATGACTCGGAAAGGAGGAGTTGGCGACGGCTCGTTGCATCCCCAATCACGATCCCCGTTGAAACAGAAATCTTCCGCTTCTTCGGGACACGGGCAGCCTTCCCACCACTCAGAGATAGTACGTCTGGAGAAGGCGAGGACGACAGACTGATATCAGAGTCATGCAGGTCACTCTCGCTTTCTCCGACTGCTTCTTCAACAGCACCGGCTCTGCGCCGAGCCGGCTGATCCACTCCCTTTGGCATCTCAGGCAAAGGAGGGATAGATACAAAGGCAGCTCGACCCTGCAAAAGTTGGGTTCAGTTCTTTACTGAGATTACATCCAATGGGTGGAATTGAAAACATAAAACAGCAACAGACTGGTTTAATACCTCAGGGCGTGGATTCGATAAGTTGAACGCCGGAGGACAATCAGTAGTCCGCAGGGAAGTACCTGACACAAAAAATTTGCCAAGCCGAGCTGCGGCCTGGCCCTTGTCAACACGCTCGGGGGCTTCACGCGTGTTGTCCCCCTCGGCGTAGTACTCATACGCCGGATGAGCCCGCTGCTTAAGGGGCTGGATCCGGCGCAGCACGAAGTTGGCTGCCACTCCTACGGCAGTCAACCCTCTATCCTTCAACTGGGCTATGAGACCCAGCAATTCCCGAACCTCGTCCATCTCACTCTCTTTGGAAAGAGAAGTCAAGGACTGGGAGGGAACAGGACGCGAATCGATTTCAGGAGAGATGGCAGGCGAGTGGTTTCCTACGTAAAACCACTCGGACTGCCACCCTTTGTTGGAAGTAAGAAAAGGAATACAAAATACTCCCGGGTTCGACCCTCACGGAGTTGGAATCCGGCGCCTCCGGCTACTCGCGGGCACTCGGTTCCAGGGTAAGGTTTCAACAGAAAAAAGTGAAGGAAAAGATTGAAGTGAGGCTCTATCCCAAGATAGGCCTCACAGAGGTTGATGAAGATGGCGATATGAAGTATGGAATTGGGATTCAGTGCGCAGAGACCGATCCCATAGAAATGCAGCAGCCCGCGGAGAAAAGAGTGCGCGGGCACGCCAAAACCACGCAGAAGGAAAGATTCGAACACCACCAAATCAGAGGAATTTGGGGTGGGGAAAGACTCACCGGAGGCTGCGCGCCACTCGGCGGTTTGCTGGTCTGGGAGGATGCCGTCGATGACGTGCTGCTCGAGGCGCCTGGTGGTGGTGATGGACTCCCTCCACTCGGCGGCGCGGTCCACGGCGACTTCGACGGCGGCCTTGACTCTGACCGATCGAGCCCTTCCCGGCGACCTCTCCTTCCGCTTCGGGGCTTCCCTCCTCTTCGGCGCCATGGCAGCGAGCGGGGGCTGAGGATTGAGGATGGAAGTTGTGGGAATGGATCTAGGGTTTGCTCTCGCGCGTGGAGGAGAACTTGAGCGCTGGGAAGGCAAATGGCGAGGAAAGGAAGAAGATTGCGGCGGGGATGGCTTATAATGGAATGAACCGTTCCTCCCGCGCGTGGCGCGATGCGTGTCTCGGGAACTCAACCGACGCAGGCACGTCCCGTCGCTTTGAATTCAAAGATGCGGTAAGGAGTCGCGATATCTCGCGATATTCTGGTTTCAATAAGGCAACCGTTAGTTTCCATAGGAAACAACGGATTTTACGGGATTAATGGGCCTAAATGGGCTGAAATATAGCACGACCTTTCGGTTCTGTTACATTAACAAATTTGTGGGTTCCTGAGCTAGTGTTCAGGGGCAGAAACCACTCGGTCGTGAGGCTAAAATTAGTCGACGGCCAGACTTGCTTTTGCAATTAATATTGCATCCTTGCAATTGATTTTTACGTAAGGCATGCGATACTATCGCTAAATTCGCTCAGGAGTCTGGGTCAAGTGCTGACAAGTATAAATCTTGTGAGAAGGTGGCTTACCATATGGTCAAGTTGGGTCGTGGGACACGATCTAAGAGTCACGCCGAGGTCAAAGAACTTGAGAACAGAATCCTTAAGAAGGGGAAACAAAAAAGCCCCAGAAGGAGAAGATTATCCGAAATCCATACCCAGAGGCATGGGGGCTGAAAAATTCAGCCAGGATCCATGGCTTTCAGAGTCTTGACACGATCGTGCCGAGTCGAATCAAGACTCGGGGGCTACACCCAATGGGTACACCTGGAGGTGCACACCATTGAAAGACTAAGTTTAAAAAGAGATTCATAATATTTTATTTTTGACCCCCGACCAGAATATTCTATTCTGCTCAAGGCTCGGGGGCTACACCCAATGGGTGCACCTAGAGGTGCACACCATTGAAGATCAAGGTATCGACGGAGAAAAGTTGAAGACCCTTGGCCAATTTCATACTAAAATTGCCCAAGGCTCGGGGGCTAAGTGTATTCACTTCGCTGTCGCGTCGTGAAAAAGAGCACTTCTTCCCCTCACTATGGCAACAATTGAAGAATCGTTTTCAGGACCGTCTGAGTATGCATTCAGATCTTCTTCGAAACCACTCGGATCTTCTTCGAAATCACACGGATGAGGTCTTAGACAACTTGAGACCACTCGGATCATGTAAGAAAAGACAGTTCAATTACAGCCAACGATTGGCCAAGAAGTGATCGGGGGCTACTGTGGGGGATATAGTACCCGGGTACCTCACGAGCAAGCCTGGCAGCCCACCAAAAGAGGGCGGCCCAGCCCACTGTTCTGGACCTGAAGACGTGTGGGACAAGTCGGCGCACGAAGGAAGGATCTGGAAGGAGAAGTTCTAGTTGGAATAGGAATTATTGTAAAGAAGGAAAGGATCCTTAGAGATAGGATCGGATACAAACCGACTTGTAACCCTGCCCCCCGATATATAAGGCGGGCAGGAACCCCCTCCAAAACAACTCACCACAACTCACCACAACTCACCACAACTCAACACATCTCATCTCAGCTCATAGCGAAATCCACGCAATACAACACCCCAAAACAGGACGTAGGGTATTACGTCGAGTCGACGGCCCGAACCTGTATAAACCCCCGTGTCTGTCCATCCTAACCATCTTGCTTCCGATCTTTGCGATCTTCCCTGCAATACAAATCACTTCCGTGGGCTACCCCGTGGAAGACTGCCGGAGATAATATCACCGACAGGTGGAAGTTGTGCAACTCTTTAGTCCCACATTGCTAGTGGTAGAGTGAAATTGCCAATATAAACATGGAGATTGTGTCTACTCCTACAAGCTATGAGTGTGGGGAGAGAAAGAAAGCCCCACACATGCACTCACTCACCTTGCCTCACCGGTGGGCGAGAGTGCATGGCATCCGCAAAATCCCTTGCAAGGGCACAACTTCCTTTTACAGTTTTTATTTTTTGTTATTTGGCTTTTAAGTCTGTGAAATACTAAATAGATCACAACCGCAACGTGAGATCGTGGACTTCCCTATATATGTGACCTATCGGCCTCTACGAGCAGCGCTCGTAGTTGTAGGCGCCCAGCAACGGGAGGTCGGGAGGTTTCCCCACGACGGGTCCAGCTTCTGCATCTCCTTGCAGTACCTCCAGTAGCGCTCGGCGTGCTCGTCCATCTGCTGCATGCTCATCTTCTTCCGCGCCATCCCGGTCGGGCTCCCGTCCGTCCCTCGCCTCAGCCGGAATCGCCTTCTGCTAATCTCTTGTCTTTGGTTTGTGTGTGAGACGAGAACGAGTCGTTGCGTGTGCCCATGGCCGGCGGGCAGACGACGAGCTATAAAGGGGCCCCCGCCGACGGCACCGACGCCGTGACCGAGTACAAAACTGGCGTGATGATGATGGGTAGGGATGAAAGCGGATCGGATCGGAGCGGATAATACATTTTTCACATCCTCATCCATATTTTTTTGTCGGATATGGAGCGGAGCGGATATCTTGCGGATGCGGTTATGGATGCGGATTTTTTCGGATGTCGGAACTGGTGCGGAGTCGGAGCGGTTTCGGAGCGGATGCGGATTAATATAGTCGGATAATATATGCTTACATGTAGTTTTTAAGTGACTATAATTTAGCAACATAACACTAAAAATACCCATATTTATGGTTCATGAACCATGACATAGTTTATGGGTGCCTTGTTATTTGAGTTGAGCTCGATTTGTAGTGTGGTGACATGGTGGGCTCGTTAGATTAGTCGGATATCCTATTGTAAGCATCGGATAATCCACGTTCAATTATCGGATAATCCATATCCATCGGATTTCTCTTAAACCATATCCTACTTCGCATCCACACACAATCGGATTCGGATTATCCATATCCGCACGGATATTAAAAATGCTTCTCCATATCCGCAAAATTCGGATTCGGAGCGGATCGGATGCGGAAATTATCCTCACCACTTTCACCCCTAATGATGGGATTCCGACTCGGATTGCAGGATTGGGCTGAACAAACTCGGATTTATGGGCTACACTGCCACGGATTAAGGACGACTGGGCTTTATGGGCTAGCCTGTTGGGGGTGAGAGGAGAAATATATATGGCCCGGCCCAACTTTTGAGTCGATCAACTTTTTGGATTTTATTCTCTAAAAAAAAATATATAATGGAGATCTTGACACCGTGTGTGCTCCGTTTCCGTGGGCTTGGTCCCCGCGATCGCGAGATGCTTTGTGTGGTCGTTCGTCTGTGTTTTTTTTTATATCAGTGTGGTCGTTCATCTGTTTAGCCCTTGTTACCGTCCCGCGGTCGTCGTATGAAATAGCACTTGTTCATTCACGATGTACGGAGTTCTTTCTTTGAAAAATAATAAATCTGCCTTTGTGCGACCGTCTATCAGCTAGTACAATTTCTAGCCTGCAGATACTAGATAATAAGTAAATGCTAGCAGGAAAACAACATAAGTTCATGCCAACGCTCTCTCTAGCTTTTGTAACGGAGACCAAAAGTGGATCAAGTAGGCAGTCATGTAAGAATTTAGTCTACGCTTTCTTTTTAGCAAAGACATTATCATTCTTACTGAGCCAAATAAACCAATCTATTGCACTTGAAATCATAATTTGAGTGTGCGATTTTCTTGTCTATTTGTTGTAAGTTGTAACCAACTCCTAAACGAATCACTTCCGAGACAATTCCATTTTCCTCAAATATTTGTTCAAAAGCAGCATATATTTGAAAAAAAACAGCATATATTTGATTCAAGACATTTTTTTAATGATTTAACTTCTGAGTGTCGTGTTGGTTACCACCAAGTTTCATGAATGCAACTTATTTAACTTATCAGGTAATCTACTTATCCCGTTGGGAATCCAAGAATGGGCATGCAGCTCACGTGCACATCCAAGAACAGGAAAAGGTCACGTCTCACGAGCTCCCAGTCCGTCCCCCGCTCCTCCATGACGTGTGGCCCCAGGAGCCCACCTGCCACAACCAGCGGCGTCAGCTGCGAACCCGTAGCGTCGCACACCTGGCACCAATCACATCCACCCAAACAAAAACTTCTCGCTCCCCCACTCCACTCCACTCCGCCCCGTCCCTCTCCCAGCCTCCCCACTCGAGCAGAGTCCACCAACTCCTGGCCCCCCTCGCATTAAACAAACCCGAATCCACGCAAGCAAGACCTGCCCCCCCGCGGCGGTTCTACAAGAGGAAATGCTCGCCACGCACGCGCCCACACGCACCCCCGCGTCGCTCCCCCACTACTCCCGCTTCCGCTTCCGCTTCGACCTCAACCGCCCGCGCGAGCCACGAGGAGGCGGCGGTTCCGGCGCCGGCGGGCCACGGCGATCCGTCCTCAGGTGCCCCCTTCCCCCATCCAACCCCGATCCGCGAGCGCCTCTGACCGATCGGGCTCGCTCATCGAGTCATTGCTTTGGCTTGGCTTTCGCCTATCGCAGGTGCCGCGGCGGGACCCCGCCTTCTGCTGCGGCGGCGGAGAAGGAGGGGAGGATGGCCGCGGCGGCGGCGGCGGAGATGGTGTGGATGCGCGTGCTTGAGGAGGGCGTGTTCCGGTTCGACGCGTCGGAGGCCGCGCGCGCCGCGGCGGGGCCCAGCCTCTCGTTCGCGGACCCGCGGCGGCGGGAGGCGCCGCGGGAAGGGAGCGACGCGCCCGCGGCGGTCCCGGCGTGCGAGGCCGCGCCGGAGGGCGGCGCGCAGAAGGTCGTGCTCAAGGTACGCGGGACGCCGACGGCGACGCACACGCGTTCTGAGCCGTTGGTTTGTTGGGTTGGGAGTTGGGACTCGGGGTGATCCGCTTTCCGCTGAGCGTTTGGCGCTCGGCTCGTCTCGTTATGTTGTCCGGGATGATGGGTGGACGTTTGGACGGTTCCCTGTTGGCTGATGGGGGTGAGCGCGTGAAATGCTGATCCGGTGATCCCGTCCGTGTTGCTCGTTTTGCCCCCCTTTTTTTTATTAAAGGGCGGAGCACTGTTGACATCGGTCTTCTAGGACATATGGATAGATGCATTTGATGTTGCATCCCCGTAAGACACACGGATCGTTTTGTTTAGAGAAGGATTGTTTTATTTCCGCCATCCTTAGAAGCACATGTGAACACCTTTTTGATGCAAGTTAGAATCGCTAGGCCAACTTAGTATTATTTGCACGTTTGGGCCTTCGGGCAATTGTCAAGTCTAAAAAGTAGGCCCGTTCTTCTCCAATAGTAGAAGGAAGAAGTCTAGATGTTGATGTGTGGCATTCCATTGTCTTGTCAGGCTCACCGTATGTCCATAGCACTGGAACCATCTCGGTTCGAAGCACTTAATGCCACCGATCCCAGTTATCATCTTTTTTTTAATAATTTTTTGTGCCAAAGTTGCTGACCATTTTAACTTGACAATTCACACACTGAATTGGACCTATTTTGTGGTCTGAAACTGGCGGTTTCGGATGGAAACTGGTAACCCTCGTGTTTCCACTTTTACTGCAGATTTTGTATCGACATGGGCAGGTGTCTTACTAGTGAATTTACCATGTTAAGGTGTTTCAAAAGTTTGCCCAAAAATCTTGTATTTAGGGCATAAAGTTAGTATAGCTGCAACAATATGGTTTTGAATTCTTAGTAGATGTCAAGGAAAAAAATAGACAAGCAGTGAATTCTTAGTAGATGTCAAGGAAAAAATAGACAAGCAATCAGCCTGGCCCCGTTTTTATTGAATGTATAAAAAAAATATCAAATATGAATCCACCATTGATTTTTCGCTGCTTTATTTAACTTTGTATACCACAAACATGCTTTTTTATGACTTTTTGAAATATTGCAACATGTTGGGTTAACTATATTTTTTTATCAAAGGGGTGCCCGAACCTGAAGGCACCAATGGATTTCTGTTCCTTTTTTTTTCTCCCAACATTTATTATTATACCTGATGCTTATAAACGATAAGTTGTGCTTATTTTGTGCTTGATGTGTATATGCCTAATATTATCTCCCTGTAACTACAACATGTCTCTAAAGCAGATGTGTTTAGGCTTACTTGTTTTCCTTTAATTGAACAGCTTCCATCTGGGACATCTTTCTATGGTACTGGAGAAGCGAGTGGACCACTTGAACGAACTGGGAAACGAGTATGCATCTGCTTTCAGAAAGTATATATATTATATATTCGAGTTAATTTCTCAAAGCTACAGCTATCAACATTGTAATAAATGTCGAATTCTTGACCGTTTCACAAAACTAAATGGTCATCAGAAATTGTAGTTCCTTGTTACAATGTTACAATATGGATAGTTGTAGTTTTGCTAAATTAACTACATATTTTTATCCTGTTTTGTGACAGACTTGATATATTTTTTATCAGGTTTTCACATGGAACACAGATGCATGGGGTTTTGGGCCAGGAACCACTTCATTGTATCAGTCACACCCTTGGGTTTTGGCTGTCCTCCCTGACGGAAAAGCATTGGGTGTCCTTGCTGATACCACTCGGCGCTGTGAGGTATGCAGCAGTACATCATTCTAAAGCCTTTTATTTGTAGATTTGTTAACTTATCTGTGTCTTGAATTTAAATAAGTGTTTACTATGACAGATTGACTTGAGAGAAGAATCTACTATAAAGTTTTCTGCCTCATCTGCCTACCCTGTCATAACTTTTGGGCCATTCAATACTCCAGCTGACGTTATGACATCTTTGTCGCATGCAATCGGTATTTCTACCATGTTTAACCAATATCTTCTGGCACTAATATATGCACAAGTTCTACACTATATTTCTGTGGACAGATATGCCTACATCTTACTGATTTACTGATTCAATTATTAATTTTGTTCATAAATGATGAAGCTGTTATCTCTGTTCTAATATGACTGCAGTTGTAATAATAGGAAGTATTGCGTTCTTTTTGATACATTTTGTAAATCTTGATAACATGATGTTGATTAGCAAGTAGTATGTTGTTTTTTTGTTCACTGACCTAACATTATTTGCACTTGTTTATTCATTTGAGGCATATATATGTGATGTGGGTTCTCTATCTTTGCTACTTGTATTCCCATTGTTTCTGCAGTTTATTTTTGCCAAACCGGACATAAGCTATCTAAGTCAGACATCATTACCGCCTTTCTTTGTCTAATTGCCATAGCAGAACTCACATGCAATTTAGGTGCCCATGTTATTTTACTTGTTGCCTCGTGAAATAAGGTGGGAAAAAAAAATCCATTGTAGGTACTGTGTCCATGCCGCCAAAATGGTCACTTGGCTATCATCAATGTCGTTGGAGCTATGATTCTTCTGAGAAAGTACTCAAGGTATTTTCTTGTCAGAGTATAGATTATCTATGCGACTATGCGTATTTCCTCTTGAGAAGGAAACATTAATTGAATATTTCAGTGTTAGCAACTCCTTCAATTACGATGGATAAGTGTGTAGGTAGTCCTATTAACACAGTGTTCATTTTAATGTCTTATTTACTTTAATTCCAAATGCAAATATCAAATCCTGTGCCTATGTGAAGTAGTAAGAGCTAATAATTGATGGACGGTGCACACAGCAATCAAATTCGTTTGGGGATCCATAAAATAATTGCCTGCCTATAGCTTCATTTAAATTATACATAACTACATATGTGAACTAGGATACTCTGATAGGATTAGAGCCCACATATTATTCACCTCTATTCTATTCCTTATGTCATACATGTGTAGTATATATTTATATATACTGCCCCCACTGATATATGATAGCAACTTAAATAATTTTTCTGTACTTCAGTAACAAACATTCAAGACTTCAAAGCATTGCCACAGTTCTCCCTTTTAGTAGCACTAATGTAACAAATATGGTCAAAAGTCTTGCATTCCGGGCTTTGAAAAGTTTGAAGGCGAATATATATGTAATGGCATAGGAAATGCATGAAAGCATACTGTGCTTTTTCAAACATGGTGATAATCTTCGTAATCTGAAGTGGAAAACATTTATAATAGATGGTGCTTTTCTTGCTTGTGCTGTGATTTGGAAAGTAGATCACTGAAAAGGATTATGTTCTTTTTCAAGGGCCATCTGAATTTATTCAACCATTTATATATGTTGTGATGATATTTCATCCTGATTCTTGGCTATTTATTGCGTCCACAGGTTGTTAGAACTTTTTTTTTTGAAACTGTCCACAGGTTGTTAGAACATTTAGGAAGAAAGGCATTCCTTGCGATGTTGTCTGGATGGATATTGACTATATGGATGGTTTTAGGTGCTTCACGTTTGATAGTGTAAGTACTCTGTTGTGGTCACTACATAGAAGTACTTTAATAACTGCTTTGTGTTCTCTCATGTTTTAGACTTATACTGCCTCAGAACCTTCACTAGAGCATCCAAAATTTTTTCTCTATAACGATGTACTTTTTTAGCTGAGATTTACAGTGTTCTGTTAGGCCCCAACAACTTCCTATGACAATTGATTTTATTGAATCCTGTTTGAGCAATTTGCTATTGATATGCTACAGAAGCGATTCCCTGATCCAAAATCAATGGTGGACGATCTCCATTCCATTGGTTGCCAAGCAATCTGGATGCTTGACCCAGGAATCAAGAAGGAGGAGGGTTACTTTGTTTATGATAGTGGTTCAACTAACGATGTTTGGATTCAAAAGGCAGATGGCAGCCCATTTGTTGGTACGCTTCACTAACTTAAATAAGCTCCATCATCATCTTCTTGGATGTTAGGTGGATAAGCCTCATATAGTCTAAATTTAGGGGAGGTATGGCCTGGTGATTGTGTTTTCCCTGATTATACGTCTGAAAAAACACGTGCCTGGTGGGCAAGTTTGGTAAAAGACTTTATCTCTAATGGCGTTGATGGAATATGGAATGATATGAACGAGCCGGCTGTTTTCAAAGTACGTGATCTATCATGAATCATATATTTAAGGTCATCTTGTTTTATTTTTCCTATGCAACTGAAAGTATTGGTCTGAAATTGTAGACTACCACGAAGACAATGCCTGAAAGCAATATTCATAGGGGAGATGCTGATATTGGTGGTGTTCAAAATCATTCGTATTATCACAATGTATGTTTTTGTTCACCTGCCATGGATTGTGGCTAATGACAATATAATTGGATCCATAGTATTTGTACTTGATGTCTTTTATAATTTAATGTTTATAATTTTCAGGTCTACGGAATGCTAATGGCAAGATCTACTTATGAAGGAATGGCAATGGGTAATGCAGCTAAACGGCCATTTGTTCTTACCCGAGCTGGTTTTATAGGAAGCCAGCGCTATGCTGCAACATGGACTGGTGATAATCTGTCAAATTGGGAGCATTTGCACATGAGTCTACCAATGGTTCTTCAGTTGGTAAGTGAAATATTTATCAATATCTAAAATTATCACTGCTCTTTTTTTTTTGGAGTGTCAAGCCTTTTCTGCTTACGAAAATATTTTCCATATTTTCCACGTAGCCCCCAAAACAAAACGTTCTATTTATTTGGTCATCACTGCAAATGCTTATGCATGACTATTTTGGTGGCCAGTTATTTTTAGCATTTAATTTATTGTGACTGAAGTTTTACTATGAATCTTGATGTGAAAGCAATCCAGAATGTCAAATTTCAATAGTGCTAGGGTTGAGAACCATGGTCTTCTGTGTTAATCAATATTTGATTCCCCAGTGAGTTATGCTTCCGCTGCAATTATACTATCCTTATCTTTTTTTTTTCTTTTAAGTTCTAAGGATTCTGGTCTTGAGGCGTTGACATTTAGAAACTGAAATTGTTACAAAAACCATATTATTTTTACTGCAGTTCATCTGACAATGTGTGAGATTTAAGCATGCGTGGTCTAACAATATGGTTTATCTGATCAGGGTCTCAGTGGTCAACCATTGTCAGGGCCTGATATTGGTGGTTTTGCTGGGAATGCTACTCCAAAACTTTTTGGAAGATGGATGGGTGTGGGTGCATTGTTTCCATTTTCACGTGGCCACACGGAAACTGGAAGCATCGACCATGAGCCATGGTCGTTTGGTGAAGAGGTACACTTCATGCTCCCAAGACTGACACCCAAACACGTACTACACATGGAAATTTTGCTACTTAAGAAGCTTTATTCACTGTGCATGTTTCTACTTCACTTCATTTCATCTTTGCATGTCGGACATGGTTGATAGTTAAAATGTTTCTTATTATGCTCCTTTTCTGCAGTATACTTGCCGCACTTCTATAGGCTTGCTTGTGCTTGAGATCCTTTACATCTGTTGAGCATTTCCTCCATTTTTTTTGTGCCAGTTATTATGATGTAGATCATGACTTGACCTGCAGCCAATTTGTTCTGTTAAAGGGGTTAGGGTCCCTATGGGTTACTGCTGTTCTAGAAATTTCTGCTGCCGTTACGGTAGAAATGTTCACAGAACAGATAGCTGGACCTTCTGAGGATAAATTGGTTTCTTGTGTTCGAATGTAAATTGTGAGGTGCAAGTTTTTAGGTCTGATTTACGTTGCCATGGGCCTATGGCAACAAATATCTCCTCTGTTCTTTTTATTTGAACATTTTCTTTACTTTATGTGGTTGACCTGATGTCCAAGTTGTAGGTGTGTTCCATATTTTTTAAAGTATGAAATTATATTTTTTTGACAAAAGTTAATAATTCAGTTTTCATCTAGCCACTATACATGATTTTAAGCATGCTGATTGTCAGTGACTTGGATTTTAGGACGTCAAAGAAAAGAAAAAGAAAAGGTGTTTTTCAGGAAATTTAGTTTCACAAGAAGCATAGCATATATAAATCTTGTTAATAAACTCAGGTAAAAACATATAAGCTGCTCCTTGTTTTGTAACTGCTCTCTAACCCTGTCGTTTTCCCCTAGTTAATTCCCCCCACTTAATTTATCCTAAATTCCTATTGTATCTGGTCTTCCCAGAATGATAGTATTATTGTCATGCTGTTTTTATCTCGTAATTCTTAATGAACTGATGTTGCTTCAACTGCTGATTGTTTTGGATGCAACTGACCTATATCCAATGGTGAATGATTCCTGCTCCTTTTCAACTGGCTGCTCATTTTAAGGATGTAAAACATGTCTTGTATGCCATAATTTGTAATTCACATATACTGACAAGAAGAACTGTAGTCCAAGATATTGTGATAGCACTATAGCAGCTCATTGTTGGTAATTAGGTTCAGTTTTATGTAATATTCTTGGGAATCAAAGCCTCCGCTGACTATTTAGCATTGATCATTTCTTAACTGAGAAAGCACAGCTAATTGAAAAACTTTGTACTTATTCCAGTGTGAGGAAGTTTGTCGTCTTGCATTGCTAAGACGGTACCGGCTGCTGCCACATATCTATACTCTTTTTTACCATTCTCATACCAAGGGTATTCCAGTTGCTACTCCAGTTTTCTTTGCTGGTAATCAATTCTCTCACTTTGTATCACCCAATTTTAAGTTATTTAAGATGCTTGTAGTTTGTAGGAAGAACTCAGATTTGTAGCAAGTTGTTGCCTCCTTTCTTTTGCAATCCGAACTTGATAAAAGATATTTACATCCTTCTTTGATGGAGATTGTTTGGTGGGTTAGGTAGCATATGTTTTTCCAAGGATCCAGTTTGTCAACAAAACTTGCGTCACATCCCATGATCTTTTGTAGACTCTCAAGACCCTGAACTGAGGAAAGTCGAGACTTCCTTTCTCCTTGGACCACTTTTAGTCTGTGCAAGGTATTATCTTAACATCAATGACTTGACAATCTTTTTCCACTTAACTTTTTCTCTTGAAACCGATAATCTACTTTGCATTTGTAAATTTGCTTTCATGTACCTGTGAATTTTTGTGTGTTAGAGATGATTTTGCATCATCAACTGGAAATTGTTCAATTTTTCTGTAATCAATTATATATGGGTGAAAGATGTCAAAATGATATGTGTTCTATTTTATGCATCTTTCTCTATATTTTGGTATCCTTAATATTTCTGGTCTTTTGGCAGCACTTTACCTAATAAAGGAGCTCATGAATGTGCACATAAGTTGCCAAAGGGCATATGGTTGCCTTTTGATTTTGCGGATTCACACCCTGTATGTTGGTTCTTAAACTCCCTAGTTTGCCAACTTAAAATGCAATTCCAAGACTTATGAATGGATAATTGTGTAGGATTTGCCGGTGCTGTATTTACGAGGTGGAGCAATTCTTCCTGTTGGTCTTCCTATTAAGCATGTTGGTGAAGCAAGTTTGGAGGATGATTTGTCACTAATTATCGCATTGGATGAAAATGGTACGTACCTGTCATTTCTGTTACAGCTTATTCTTTATGCTTTGGTTAGCCTTTATTTTGTGGTCAAGATATTGATTTAAAATGTTGTCTGAAAACTGTCTGCATAATGTCTGCTCAATGACCTGGCTTGTTTTACAGGTAAAGCTGAAGGTGTCCTCTTTGAAGATGCTGGAGATGGGTATGCATTCACGCAGGGAGACTTTCTTTTGACGCATTATACTGCTGAACTACACTCAGCAGTGGTTACTGTGAAAGTCTTCAAATCTGAAGGGTCATGGAATAGACCAAAACGAAAGTTAAAAATAAATATATTGCTTGGTGGAGGTGCTATGGTATGTTTAATTTCTTCCATTCCCTTTTTTCCCCTTAAGAAATAAAATATCTTTATTGTAATTTTGGAACCACCTTTTTTTCATCCAGATAAGTGCAGATGCTGTTGATGGTGAAGCAATACACCTTACAATGCCTCCTGAATCTGAAGTGTCCAGCTTAGTTGCAACTAGTGAACTTGAGCACAAGAAATGTTTGGGTATTGTCCTGCCATTTCTTTGTGGTTATACTGTTTTAGATGTAGAAGGAAATGATTATCATTAGCATACTGGTTCAAATAGTCTGAGCATGTCTCTTATTGGCACATTGCGATGAATGTACAGAGATGATTCGGCCTATACCTGATATCGATGAGCCCTCAGGACAGGAAGGTGCTGAGCTATCAAAAATACCTGTTGATTTAAAGAGTGGAGACTGGTTGCTTAAGGTTGTTCCATGGATTGGCGGACGTATCATCTCGATGACCCATCTTCCTTCTGGTATGCTTCACCTGTGTAATTTGTAATTTTCCTAATATTTTGTAATCTTAGAAATAGATATATCCTTGTTTATTTGCTGATATGTGTTTTTCCTGAGATACTATAAAACTCATCTTGTGCTCTATGATTGTTGTATATCTTTTCATCATGCAAATGCACTATAAATAAATCCACAAGTTAATTTGTTGTTAGCTAAAATAGCTAGAGCATAATTTTATAATGGATATGTGCAGATTCCCAGTGGCTTCATAGCAGGATTGAGATCAATGGTTATGAAGAATACAGTGGGACCGAATATAGGTCTGCTGGCTGCACAGAAGAGTATAAAGTCATCAGGTACTGGAAACAATCATTTCAGACTAATTGCTCAGATATGATATGTTGTTGCCTGTTAGTGAATATTTCTTGGCTAGTTCCAGGTCCGTCCACTCAATAACTTAAGTTAAAAAATTACAGGAGGTATCTTGAGCAATCTGGAGAGGAGGAATCTATTTGTATGGAAGGAGACATTGGTGGTGGTCTCGTTCTCCAGCGCCAGATATCTATTTTGAAAGACAACCCAAAGACTGTTCAGATTGAGTCTAGCATTCAGGCAAGAAGTGTAGGAGCTGGTTCTGGTGGATTTTCAAGGTGAGGATCGATGTCCTTCTTTCTCTTATGAAATTATTCTGTGCAACTCTGCACCTTACAGAAATTTCATCCACAAAGTAGACGCCCAGAGTTGCTCCTATGCACTTTTTATGCATGGAAAACAATTACGTGGAGATTCTGTCATCAACTCCAGTAGTGCACTTCAGGTCATGCAAAACACGTTCTAGGCCTGGTCTTATGGACTATTAGATTAATATCACAGATTTGTATCCTTTTCATTGCGTGCCCACGTCATGGCCACACGGCAGCGAACTACATATGCAACCCGTGAATGGAAAAAGGGGGAAAATATCTTCCTTATGTTCTCTCATTACCCTACTAGTGGTCCATTTATCCAACTCTGGTACTGCATGCCCAGGCTTGAGTTGCTGTCTGCCACTTCTTTCCGCCCACTCCACCCTAACCTCTCTGGCAGTTTTTGTTGCTCAAGGAGTTCCACCATCGTTATATGTTCTTAACTACTGTTTCTCTCTGTTCATGATTTGAACTTAAGTGTCACCACAAAAGGAAGATCAAGCTTTTGCAGTAGATTCACTGGAATTCAAGGTAAGAGCTTGATCAGGAAACTTGTTCACCATATGTAGCTTAATTGAAGGCAAAAGAAAATTTATCACGGAGCAACTAAACAGGCAAAGAAAGGGGTGCTGGTCAGCCTGCATACTGGTAGCCCATGACTATAGATGCTGCAAAGTTATTCTATGCCAATAATAGCTACACAAAGCCATTTATGCCCACGTTAACCCTGCCCTCGCAGCCTCCGCCTCTATGTTGCCCAGATATAGGTGTTAATAATTTTTGTTTATGGACTAGAGGAACTACAGAACAAAGATGACACCAGAAACAGAACCTTAGGCATGTTTGGTTCCTGGGCATCAGCTGACCTTGTCCTTAATCATGTCTTGGTTTGTTTGCTTTGGAGCTTGCATCTAATATGCTTTGCTCAATTACTATAGCACAAAGTAAGCTATTTCCTTCATTCAGGAAAGTATAATTTTGGACCTTGACTTGGTCACTAGTGCTCTACTTTGATCACTACCATTGTGAAATGCATGCAAAGTATAGGAAATTGGACTGTTTTGAAAGCACTTCTTAAGACAAATCTAGTTTGTCCATTTGCAAAATTTCAACGAAAATATTTTATATGATACTGGTTAGTTTAAATGTGTTGACTGTATGCAAATGGAACTCAAAATGACACTCTTTTGTACAATGGATATTAAATTCTTTCAAGAATATCTTTTGAGACATTGAATGGTGTTTCCCTCTGAAGGCTGGTCTGTTTACGAGTTCATCCTACATTCACCCTGCTGCACCCTACCGAGGTGGTAATTGCTTTCACGGCGATTAATGGTTCAAAGCAAGAGATCTCCCCAGAGTCAGGAGAAATAACATTTGAGGGGGACCTCAGACCCAATGGTAAGTTTTGCTTTGTGCATTATTTGAAGATCCTTTCACCTTGGCCCATCTGGCAAGTCATTTACTTTGTGTATTTACTTTTCCATCTTTTGGCAATTCTCAGGGGAATGGATGCTAGTGGATAAGTGTGTCGGGCTGAGCCTGGTGAACCGGTTTGATCCAAGTGAGGTTGGCAAATGCATGGTGCACTGGGGAACTGGTGATGTGAACATGGAGCTTTGGTCGGAGGAAAGGCCTGTTTCTAAGGACACGCCGCTGAGGATTTGCCACCAGTACGAAGTGAGGCAAACAAACTAGACACCGCCAGAACAGCAGGGCTAAATGTGGCCTTAAGATGATGCTTCAGTTCAGGGTAGCTCTTGTTTTAGGTCTGTGTATCGACGATAGATTTTGTAATCGTGTCGGTGGCAGCCCTGACAAGAATGCTTTGCTAATTCGAAACTCAATTTGGTGGTTCTGCAATCCCAGCTATTATTCGCAAGACTTATCAGAAATAAAGCTGTGGTAAATTAGTCAATTTCTGTTTGAAAATCATGGTTAGACTTAGACAAGAGTCTGCAGTCCAACACCAAACGTATACGCACTTAGTTTCGGAACCAAAAGTGCAGCATGGGTTTCTCTTTCTCCTATCCTCTCTTATTCCTTCTCTCCTTTTTCAATAAAAAAAATACTAGCTTTTCCTATGTGCTCACTAAAGATACACAACATTTCATGTTGCAGCACAAACTAGTCGCATGTTCAACTTGGGGTGTGTAGTTTACTATTATAAAAAAGTGTATTTGCACTTATTATAGTAAAGAAATGCACTATCAATACATGGTGAAATTAATAATGAAATAATCGGGTGTTGTATAAATGTTAGTGTATTTTCTATAAAATTAGTTAAAGAAGATTTTAACTTACAACAAAACCGAAACACGCATTTTGCGCCGGGGGAGTAAAAGGCAACTTGGTCCTTTTTTCACAAATATTTCTACATACAGCTCGAGAGATGTGGTGTTAACTATTTGGCTCATGCAGCAATGCACGACTCATTTTAATTTCCTTGTCACTTAACAAAAAGATATTCTTTTAGATGAAGGAATTATCTCCTGCATACATCCATTTTTTTATAATATTCTAGGCACAAATGCAAGGTGCCAATATCGAGCAAAATAGGATACAAACGAGAGGAAGAAATGATAAGCAATCATCGCTCTGTTCGTTTGGCAGGATTGGGCTAAAAAGTCTATTGATTTTGACTGATTCTGAGCTGATTCAATAGTGTTCTATGAGGGAAATAATCTGTAGGGTTGGATTGATAAGCCAAACGAACAAAGCGCATGTTCGCAGTGTGCAGACGACTAAAACTTTAATCTTCCTTATTCTAATGAGCTAACGGGCGGTCACTGATTTTTGTTTCCGTTTTCTCCATTTAAATTACATACCTTTCATGTAATTAGGCTAAATCTGGCATATATTAATATATTATTATATCTTTTTTGATAAAACTATCTATATTTTGACCATGGGGAAGAAAAGGTTGTGTGAGAATGAGACGGTAGGGAGACTAGGAGCGACTCTCATCACTCCTATAGTCATTGCACACCATGCATGGGGAATCTTGATAAGTCCAATCAGAATTCAGAACAAACCCCACCTCAGGAATCAAGAATTCGGAATCAACCCGGTTCGATATCGGTTCTGATTCCGTGAGCCGGACGGACACGGGGCCACGCGGCTTCCCGACTTCGGCTCCTCCCGTTTCGTCCCCACATCGCAAGCCGCGCTCCGTCCCAGCAGCGAAATCGAGCTCCCGTTCCCTTGCCCCAAATCGCGCTGCCGTTGCAATTTCAGGGGCCGGCGGAGAGAGACGAAGAGGTGGGAGTTCATGGCATCTCGTTTCCTCCTCCACCTACGCGCTGGGGCCTCGGCTGCCGCCCGGTCGGCGCGCACCCGCCACCTCCCCGCCGGCGGCACCTGGGCTCCTGCAATGGCTCCCACTACGGGAGCTCTCGCTGACACCAGAAGCTTCGCCGGAAGGATCCCTACCCTTCAGGTCTCTTCTACACCCCTTGATTCGTCGTATTCTGCAACCTAGGTCGAAAACCCCGTGTAATTTTGTGGCGAGGCTGAATCCTTGTTGCGTTCCGTGAAGTTAGATTTATTTTTTTTAATCTAATAATCAGATCTATCCGGCCCCTTTTACCGCAAACGCGGCCCGTCGTCGACCTTTTTTAGAGTTTAACGGTAGAGCCCCCGTCTTATGCATTGCAAAGATAGAAACATTACGGCATGGGAATGGACAAGCCATTCTCTCATCCTCAAAACCTCATAATTTTGCTTCTCTAGGACTAAAGTTTGCATCTTTACCTGCTCTCAGCCTCAGGTCTGGAGTTGATTAGTGCTAGGGTTCTTAGCTCTGGCTCCCCCAACCACCAGGTTCTCCCACACTCTGGTTGAGGGTGCTTTTGTGTTTGCATTCAAAGTTATTTCTAGATAATCTCTATAAAAACTGTACTCTGCAAACTTGAGGGTGAGTATAGGTTCCGTTGTTGCAACAATTTAAGGTAATCTCAGTAGAATGTTCTGCGAACATGAGTATCGGTTTCATTATGAAATTTTCAGTTGCAACACCTTCTAATAAACATCTAATTGGTACCACATTATCTTTTACAGTAAATGAACTGTGGTTGAGTTAGGGTTGTCTTTTATCCCATTTTTTTGGTGGGACAACCTCATTTGCATCCTATGAACAGATGAAATACAGGATTAACAGCCTCCAGTTCAATTGCTTGAGAGAAACATATCTTTGTGATTTGAAAAATAGAGCCCTATCTTGGTTACCTTTGCTCCACAGCTGTACTTTGTTCATATGGTCCACATGTCTTTGTGAATTAGGAAAACAATGTATGCTGCAAAATTCATTGGCATGGGAATGCAGACCTAAAGATGGAGTAGCTTTCTGTGCATTTTTTCTTTCAATAAAAAGTACCAACTAATTTATACTCCGTACTGAATGATCAAACACGTCATGGTTTGTTACATCAGTGTACTAGGGTACCATCACTGTAGTATTTTATACCCAGCGCTTCAAAATATTGGTATGCAGACACTGTATTTTTGGGAATCTGTTATGGAAACAGGCTTTATACAAGCAACTTCTTTTCTTGGTCGGAATAGATCAGAGCATTTTCTCCTTGGTTCTCTCATAATATTACCCCATTTAAATTCATATAATCTTCCATGATATGGTTAATTATAGTTCTGTCTGATCCGGTACTTGGAAGTGCTTTTACTTGGCTAATAAAAGATCTGGATGCAGGGCGTTCGACAGTATGGAACACCCTCTAATTACAGTATAACCGAGCTGAACAGAGCAATGAGAAAGGTGGAGGGGAGGCTGGATGCACTAGAGGGAAAAGGTGATATCGGGCACAAGCCGTTGGTCCAGCAAGTATTGAAGAAGTATAAACCGTATGATCTTACACACAGTATTAAATGTTCATTTTTTCCATTAGTATTGCTGGTTTGTCTAGTCTTGACTAATTCAGTTGTGCTTCTTTGTTTGCAGCCATGAGAAAGATCGTGAGTTTCATCGATTTGCAAATGCTATCATGGTTATAGGCTTTGGTATTACTGGCAGTGTAATAATGTCTTATCGTTTTCCTTGGATGTCTGCTGAGCCACGTCCTAGTGTATAAGTCAGCTTAAGATGGCAATCTGAAAACATGTTGATAGTTTGCCCCCAAACTGTTGTGGAATGGTGATGTCGCAGAATGGATGAGACAAATGTACCTTGCAGGTGGGGCTAAAGTTTATAAGTGATCCAGTTCGTGGAATGGTGAGATAGATTCTGCCATTTTGGGGTCTTGACAAAGTGATTGTTTGGATAGTGCATATATTGAATAAACCAGATCGCATAAATCATGTAACTAGGGTTAAATACCTTTACAGGCATATGACTAATTCCAGGGCCATATCTGATGCAAATTTGAGTGGTTGTCTATGTCTACGATAGAACACTGGTCAGGCCACATCTGTGCCTAGCTACCAGCTTTCTCGCAGTGCACGACGAGATTTGTACATGGATTTGTGTGACTGCCGGTGTGCCCTTTTACCATTTTGCGCTGCTCGGACTATGTATCTTGGCATCTTGCCTAATTCAATTGTTCAAGTTTGTTAGTCACAAAGATCGGACTTTGCAAAAATTGATATGTTGTTTTGAATGAATCAAAATGCCGCTACCTGTTACCAGGTGCCTAATGCGAAACCTTGCAGTCGTGACTCGTGACACAGTCCCCTTCACGATTTTTTGACAAGGGTCCCCTTCACGTTTTAATCCATGCATACACGATTGCTTTCAGTTTTCATTCAACGTCATGGTGGCCTGTTTTTTTTCAATTAAATTCATTTACTTATTGATTACAAAAAAAGGAACTAAACACATACCAGCGTACTGTTTTTTTAGCTTAGAAAACATCATGATGGTTAGGTTTTTGCAGCAGTGATAGGTTCAATACAACATAATAATATAATCATTTACTAGCTGTAACTGCAATGGTGAAGATGAATGGGAGTTTGAGGGAAACAGTTTACCATAAGAAAAACATAAAATGGTGATCATATTGGCAATTATCATAGCTGTAACTGCTGCTCTAGTGATAATGAGATAGAGGACTGAATGGGCAACATGTCATCAGTATTGAACTGCTGCCCTTTGGTTACGGCGTCAATGCTATATACTTATAGCTAACTAAACTACTCCCCCCCCCCCCCCCCCCCCCCCCCCCCCCCCAAAAAAAAAAAAAAAAACCTCCGTTTGAAATTGTAAGGAGCTTTGGGTTTATATATTATGTCCCCTTATAATTTCGAGCAGAGGGAGTACCTAGCTGTTTGGAAACCATGAGGAAAGCAGATTATAAGCTAAACAGCTAATACGAAGCATGTCGAAGCATGTAGCGAAACAAGACACAGAAAGGGGAGAAAGATTATGTACTAATCTGGCGCACATAACAAAACAAATATATGAATTTGGGTGGGCGTCCTAACCCTGTGAATTGCTTAGAGTTACAGGGATGATCTCCCCTGTCTGTATGCTTTAATGCAACAGGACCAACACATTCCAGAGTTTTACATCACACAATTCACCAGCACAAGAACCTCGCTCCTGCTTCAAAACATTGCAGGGCTCAGGACAAAGGAAACTGCTAGTCATCATCAATAACTCAACTACCTACACCACTCTCCAACACAGCACACACACAGATCATCCCGCACAACAGAACTTGCCCAGTGAAGGCTAAGGCCCTCCTGCATCCAGCAGACCTGACAGTCTCTCCGTTTCAGTGTCATCAGATACTCAGGTCGAGCATCAGGAGGCACCAGCTATTCAGCCAAATCTCCCTGGCCTCGTTGACAGACCTTCCAATCTTGTCAACCAGGCGTGGAATTTCTCCAGGTGCCACTCTGGGCACAGCAGCGACTGCTGACCAGTTCTTAGCATTCCTAGCCTGAAAACACAAAGAGTTCCCTAGCTTGCATATGGCTCACATTGCCCCTGCAACGAAACATATAATTATTATATGAACTAGATGCTGTGGCATGTAAAAGAGCCAAGAGCCAACCTTAAGTTTTCTTTTTACCCTTGTTAACAACAATGATGTAGCCACAATCGATATCACTGCCATGGATTACCTAAATGTTGCTAAGGGAGTTATCTTGCTATTCAATATCAAACGAAACCTTTTTTTTTAATCTGAATACCTCTTGAATTGAGGCAATCCTAACAAATGAGTTAACATCCTAATTTCCTTACTACCGGATAATTGTCTAATATTATATCCTAATAACCTATAAAATCCTATTGGCTAACTAATGCCTTAGTGCATAAGCTTGAGTATACATCGCCTAGACATTGCTGTGATAAGAACTCCAAAGAATTAGTAGTAGTGTTTCAGGTATTTTGCTAAGATCGATTCACAAAGGACAAATTGGAAGCTCAAGCTCTGCCACACACAATAGAATCAAAAGGGAACAAGGAGAAGGGGATGCACCACCTAGTTGGTTCAGGGCGAGCTATTGTTTTTTTCCCCTTGTGTCCAGGCTGCCTTGTGAATGTAATCTAAATATATAATGCAATCATGGGCTCGGTACGTCAACATTTATTGACCGAACTGACCTATGATGTCCTTCAGGGTAAATATCGACCTTCTATTGCAAAATATACAGTATTAATCCTCAGAAACTAGGAATCAAATGCAAAGAATCTTGGTGTTTTTCCATCCTAAAAATAGAGAGGCAGAACTTTAGAAAAGTCAGTTAAACACAAGTACATGTAAATCTAAGTTAAGAAAAATGCAGTGTATCTATAATATTCTGCCGAATTTCACTGGTGTTTGGGTTGACAGACTTAGATATGATTTTCTACAAATTATCAAGGGCTAGAGAAGGCCGTAACTCCTCAAAGAAACGAATACTATTACCTTATATTATTAAGTATTCGTCATGTAAAGCGCAGTACACATAAGCCTGGTTTTAACAAACTTTATTTAGTTTAATTTGATTTTATTAAAACTCAGAATGTAACTTTATGCCATATTCACTATTCTCCAAGTGTCCAAAAGAAGAGAAATAGGAGAAGGGTACTGGATGCTGTCACAGATGCGTGTAGGTGTTCTAACTCTCTTCTTCTACTAATGCAATGATACACACAGCTCTCCTACATGTTCGAGAAAAAAAAATCACTAAGTGGCAGGAATGTAGATAAGAGAAGGTAAGCGCAATGAAAAATAAAAATCCATGCCCATAGCTTGAAGTATTATAGGAAAATACCCCAAATTAATTGATAATTGCACCTAGAAAAAAATAAAAGGAACTGGGTTTGAGTATAACTTGTTACTGAATCATGTCAGTACTATCGATATGTGCCCACAAAAATAAAGTGGATTTTAGTCGGTAAATTTGAAACCATGTCATGCAGCTATAAACTGAGTTTTCACATCTTCCAAATATAGATATAAATTGGATGTGACATCCAAAAATATATGGAGTTGCAAGCTTGCTACTTGCTAGTCAGTATATGCAAATATACATAGGAAGTGATAGAAATATAACAGTGGCACACACAAAAAATTAATAAATACAATTAGTTGTAAATAAGTGATTGCAAAATGAGGAGGTTCCATGTAGGATCAGAGTGTGTTTGAAATGGAACATATATGAATCTGAAGGCCTTCACCTGATCCTGAATAAGTTTGTCAATTATTAAGTTTGCCTAGGTGAAGCTAACGATTTTACTTGAGATCCTGCAATAATGAGGCAATCCGGCCTGGGGCCAAAACAGTAGCAAGGTACCACGGTATACCGGGGCACGAAAAAGGTCCATGACATCAAGATGTCTGCTAATGAAACAGTAACTATGGACATCGTCAAGTTGTATGAAATCTAATATACTGTTGTTGTTTTCATTCACAAATTAATATACCTGATAATTGACGACCACAAGCATGTGGTGTGAAGTAACCACAGCAATCACCATAAAATACTCATCGTCTGCGAAAAGAACAACAGCTTCAGCTAGTTGTAAATGCTCATATGAGAATATTCAAGAGAACATGCAACATGCCTACTTTGCAAACTGAAGTGCCATGGCACTTGCAAAGTGTGCAATCATAGGGTCTGCATACAAAAGACCTAAAATCTGCACACACAGTGCAAGTATCAGCAATGCAAACATTCAGTCTTTGCAGAAAAACATTCATGTTGACAAACCAAGAAACTGATTTTTTTTTTCTCGGTTTTTTTTTTTGCTAACAGCATAACTTATTTTCTTGGCCTAAAAGAGATACTCAAAATAAACCCCAGAAAATTTCAAGATCTTGAAGAGAAGACACCTATACATAAGAAAATGCGCATGATGCTAAATGAGGAACAATTTAAGAGCACCACAGGAGCTCCACCGCCAAGCCTGAGATGCATCCAAGTTTCCAATCCAGCATAACCAGCATAAAGAAACTCGAACTACCCTAATCTAAGAATGCAACGAGCATTAATCATCAGAAGAATAAGAGTGACAGGGGAACTGCGGAGAGGAGATCGAAATCGAACGAAGGGATGAATTCGATGCCGGGCAGCCTCTGGATACATGGAACCGGACCGGGCCAACGTGCCTTCCTTGCGGCTCTCCGCCACGGAGGCGGCGGGGGACCGGGAAGATGCGTGGGCCGTCGCTGGGAGAGTGGAAGGGCGGGCACCGCCGTCGGGGCCGTCGCTGGGAGAGTGGAAGGGAGGGCACTGCTGTCGGGGCCATCGCCGGCGTCACTTACGGTTACAGCCCGCTGCAGATACCGGCCGCCGACGAGGCAAGGCGGTGGCGGCGCGCGGCAGCTAGTTCCCCTTCCCACTTGCTCGGTTGCTCCCTGACGCATGGGTCCTTCTGATTATAATTAGAGTGGTAATTAGTAAGTTGGTCGTGCGATTAGTCGGCAACCTACCTGCTTAAGCGCTCACTTAAAGCGCAATCTGAAGTTTGGAGCAACCGACTGGTGGACCCATTTCCTCCGTGGACCAGGTCCTTAAGCACTCACAAAAGCGCAATCTGAAATTTGGAGCAACCGACTGGTGGACCCTTTTCTTCCATGGACCGGGTCCATACGGTGCGCCACGCACAGAGGCGAGATGCTCGTGCTCCCCTGACAAAACCCCCCTAAACCCGCAAGCAAATAGGTCGGAGTCGGAGAGAGATCGGAACAAGGGGAGGGGAGGGAGAGCTCTGCCGCGGCGGTTTCCCAGGAATGGCTCGCCGCCGCCTCCGCCGCCTACCAGGCCGCCTCCTCACAGACCCTGGTGAGCACTACCTCCCATCCTCTTGTCCCCTCCTCTGTGAGATCGCCTGGTTTAGGGGGGTTAACGATTTCCGTTCTGATTTTTTGGCTGTGCTTGTGCAGCTACTCCTCGCGCTACGCGTGCAGCAGGCACCTCGTTCGTTGCGACTCCCACCCCCTCGTCCTCCATAGCGCCGCGGCGGACTGTAAGGCCTCACCCGTTTATTCGATCCGCATGTTGAGATTGCGACTTGTGTTCTCAGATTCGTCTTTGTGTGTGCAGATCGCCACCCGCGCTGGCCTCTCTACCCTTACACGTACCAGGGTCCGGATGTTTTCTGCGTCTAGGCGCCAGAATCGGGAGACACTTCGCTGGTACAGAGTGAGTGTTAATATTCTCTTGTCAGTGTGACGTTGATTGCTGTGTAGATGTACAAGGTGTATTGAATCAGGATTGTTGTTTTGTTCTTCTAGCTCATTATATTGTGGTTGGTAGAGAATGCTAGCCTGCTAGAGATCTCTCGGTACCATTTCGAGGATGGGTCATGGATATTAGTCTTGTGATGCATTTTACCCATGTTTGGATTGATGAAAAGGGATAAGGGCTGTGTTTTCAAACGGGAATACGATGATGGTTTTATCTCTCATTGAATGAAACCTAGCAGCCCCTAGTGTCACTATTGCACCCACATTTTAGCCTTCAGCGCTGTTCGAAGCCAGGGTAGGTTCCAACTTCTTCTAAGCTCCTTATTTGGCAAGAATCATTCTGCAGCAATGCTGAAAATCCAGTTTGAGCATGGAGTCTGTCATGCCATGATAAGTCCTACTTAATTGTAGATAGCAATTTCCTCTTTTCAAGGGACTCAGTATTCACTCCTCTATTATCTCAGGATTTCTCCACCTGTCTCACATTCCTGTGGCATTGCATTTGCTTGTGGGCCCTGAAAGCCTGTTGAACTGAACATACTTGCTTTGCATATGTGCATTGGATATGAATTGCACAATCAAAACTCTTCTTATGAAACCAGCAGTTTGCAACCTACACCTTTGCTAATATTTCCATTTATTTTGAGAGAAAAAAGGCTAGGAAATTCTGCTCAATTAATATGCGAAAAGTTCAAATATGTACAAGGAACCGACTGAAGGGGCAAGAAAGAAGGACATAATCATATACAACTAAAACGAACCAACAACTAATGAAAAACTGTGATTATGAGACTAATAGATGGTCACATAAAGCAGCACCAATTTCCTTTGTTTTAGAGCTTCGTTGACAAGCAAGCATTGATCTGTTTTAGAGCTTCATTGATTTCTGTCTCTCCAAATATTACACTTATTATAATTTGCTATACCATTGATCTTATTCTTTCTACGTTCCAAGCAAGCATTGGGCATATTATTGCCTTACCATGTGATTTAGGGAGTCAACATAATCTGCTTGTAAATTAGGCAAGCGAATCCAAGTAGGGATATGTTACCACACAATTTCTGTGGACAAGGAATCTAAAGTAATGTCCCCTGTATTTTCCAAATGGATTGATCTGTTCCTGATTTTTATTCTCAGTATCGTCATGAGGCCCAGTATTGTTTGCATTGCATTTCGTTGTGTATTTTTGTTTGTTCTTTCAGTGTACTTTTAGATTCTTAAGCATACGAAAGGCCTAATATATGTTTGCCTGGTATTGTTTCACAGCTTCAAGTGTTTGAGAAAGTTAAAGCTATAATTGCTAAGAATCATTCTGCGGCTATGCTAGCAATTGAGTATGTCATGGCTTCTCTGCTCTTCTTCATGCGTTATATATTACTTTGCTGTAACTAAATTGTTTCAGAAAACTTCAATTCAGGAAGAATAGAGGAGACCTTTCTTTGGATTTGCACAAAGCATTCCATGACAAAATCTGGAAGTGGTTTGGAGCCGTGTCTGCTCTTTGCTCTGCCTCTATCAGTGTGTCATACTACCTGAATGACCATAGGGTTTCTACAAGTGAAGTGAATGTCAGCAAGCGAGTGGAAGCACAAGATCGAGAAATCAAACTGTTGTGGCTTCAGCTTGATAGGCAAGAGGACAATCTGACATCAAATGAGGTTCTTTTCGAGACAGTTCGTGCTGAACAAGTCGCTAAAGGCAGTCATGTAGTTATCAATGATAGCCCCTGCATGGTGCGTATGGTTATGAATTATGGATTTGTGTTTCTCTTATTGTTTCACTAGTTGATAACTCATGCAGGGTGTGTATACACACTACATATTTCTGTTTTATCTTATTGTACTGATTAATTGATAATCCATGCAGGGTGTGTATGGTTATGCAGTGCGTATTTCTATTTCTCTTGTTTTGATTTTTTGAATCATATGCATCTTGTTCAGGTCCACAATATGGAGCAGTATTCTGTTGGTGATAAGGAAATGGCAAAACTTGTTTGCCGAGACATATTCAATGGTCAGCACATGGAGCTGGTACTCCCAAACAACTACCTCGTAAAGGTAAGTTTGCATCAACACTAGATGGATGAAGTTTGGTACTGGTGAACAGATCAAATTGTGCTATGTGTTAGTTTTCTTTTACTGGTGAATAGAAACACTTAAATACTTGTGACAGACTCAAATGCATCATCTGTGGTGGTATGGGTGATTGATAGTATACATTCACTTCTCAAATTTCTCTTTTGTACTCCTTTCAGGTGCCATATGTCAGAGTGAAAGAATATTTCCTGGTTAACACAAACCCAGATGGCCTTTATGTACGTGCTTCTACTGTCTTTGATCACTTCACTGGCTAGTTGGTCTACTTTCTTTGATCACTTCACTGGCTAGTTGGTTTACTTTCTTTGTTCACTTCACTGGCTAGTTGGTCTACTTTCTTTGATCACTTCACTGGCTAGTTGGTCTACTTTCTTTGATCACTTCACTGGCTGTCTGGCTAGGTGTTCTACTTTCTTTGATCACTTCACTGGCTGTCTGGCTAGGTGTTCTACTTTCTTTGATCACTTCACTGGCTAGTTGGTTCTGAGGTGAAATAATAATGAAGTTTTACTGTTCTTTCAGGTCACTGTAAGAGAGCAAATGGAACAGAAGGAGTTCAGGGCCTCCCCTGCAACGATCGGAGCACTCACGGCATTGCAAGGAAAAAAGGTGTTTGTGACAGTAACATCAGCTATGGGCAAAGACGCTATTACTTCTGTCAGGGAGGTGCCTGAGGGTCAGTCAGTATGGGCCTGGGCTTTGCGCTTCTTCAACGGGTAGCTGTTCATATGGCTATGGGATCGTGCCCTCCTTGTACATGAAGAGGTTTTCTTGACAACTTTGAACAGCGTTGGTACAAATACACTTTGCGCACTGGGGAACGGTTTACGGTAGTACTCGTCTTTGGTATCTGGATGCCGTGATCATCAGGATATACGGCACGTTTCTCTGTCATATCTGGACGAGCATGACTGTATCCGGTTGACGTCAGGTTTATTTTTACGTCACATCTGGATGAATGAATGTGTACATATATATAATATATGTGGAATTAGAACATTCAGCATTGACCGGAAATACCCTTGCTTAACGTGCACAAGATATATTGTTCATTGCACACGATTACACGAGGCGTTTATATCTGGCCGAGATCATGATAGACTGTATCTTGGATGGCGCACCTAACGCAATATAAACACCGTGACCTGGCCATTAAAGGGTCACACTCACTCCAGTGCTGTTTCTTTCTCCTGTAGGCCTAGTCTTTTGTGAATTCCGGCCTTCCCAAGGATGGTGGTGACGATCGATGCAGCTCCATTCTCTCTGCCTCTAGCGAATCTTTTGGCATGTTTTGAACCTCAACGCCAATAAAGGTTGCACAGAGTTCCCAAAAAAAACAATAAAGGTTGCACAGCGACATCACTGTGGCGTAAATTTTTTTTTTTAATATGTTGCTATATATATATATATATATATATATATATATATATATGTGTGTGTGTGTGTGTGTGTGTATGTATATGTACAGGACTGGGCTATTCAGCACCCTGGGCGCTAAATAATATTCAACGCCCGCGGTGGTCCATCCGGAGCTCCGGCGAGTCTTTGATTTACGGCAATTCCTGTGCAGCAGTAAAAATCGAATTCAATGTCCTTAACGCATCCATTTTAATATTTGTTTGACCAGGGGATCGTACATTCGTACTGTGTGTTCCTTGCCGCAATTGGGTGTGCGTAAATGTTCTGACTTCAAGGACGCCACGATGGTGCTGCCGGTGCATGTATCATGCATGCAGCCGTCTTCCATGCCATGGCGGCGCTAGCGGCCGGGGTTCCGGACAGGGGCGACGCCACGTTAATTTTTCCTGGTGCACATGCACCAGGGTAAAAATTATTTTTCTTAGTAATGGACTCAATCTCACCATGTAATTAGAACTAGTTTCCTCTATTCAGTGGAATGTGCACCATGGTTCATTTTAACTTAGCTTCGCCACTGGTTCCGAAGTACCGATGAGGTTCCGCTGTAGTAAATCTTGCGCAAAATCATTGTGAGACTGTAAAGATCAGATGCATGCATGCTTGCATGCAATGGGATGGATCGGACATGAGCTAATCGCGGTGTGGTATGGACTGTGATGCATACATGCAATCCAGGTGCAATGAACTTGGTCCGTTTTGCATGCATGGCAACAGACCAGCGTGATTATTAGCGTTCCTTCTTTCTATATGCAGCTTTCTATACTCAAGTTTCATTTGATTCGACCCTAGATGCGCGTGACATATTGCAGTTATTACTCCTTTGGATGACAAATGAATTAGGGCCTTAAATCTTTCAAATTATATTATCTAGTTTGGCCGTAAATCATGGTGCGAGCCACCATAAAATTAGGATGCGGAGCCGTAAAATCAAGCTCACCATCAGTGTCCCGCCCGCCGAGTCTTGTGCCAGCATTAACAGGGTTGACCAATATTTATGAGGAGACAATTGATTGGCAGCTAATACTCATGCTCATAGAGGGAGGGATTTTAGCGAGAGAAATTTCAGGGAACAAACCTACATGCATGGAAAGAAAACAAACTGAATGCATGTTAGAAACACGAGTAATTTTTCTATATTGGATTAGTATTTTTTACATTTTAGAGTAGTAACTTTCTAAGTAATACTTTTCTGAGTAGTACTTTCAAATTCAAACAGGTAATGTTTAAAAATCTTAGTACATTATCTGGAGTCCAAAGGAGTAATATTACAGAACAGGGAATAATATTTTATAGTCAGGTTTTAATTACAAAGTCAAACATCGTAAGTGGTCATATACGGAAGGAATAATCACTGGACTTCAAAGGAGTAATTGTATAGAACATGGAATAGTTTATCAGTTTTACAACAATAAGCTCATACAAGAACTAGTCACACATTCTTCACATGGGTCAATGTTTTACATCAATTCACAAATTTCTCTGAATATCTGCAATATCTCTGTTCTCTGCGCATTTTCAGGAACCTGACCGAGTACATCGACATGATCCCTGAGTGTTCAGTGCTTCGTGCTTCTACACCAAGCTTATGCTCAAATTTCAGTACTTCATTACTCTGAGCAAAAACAGAACAGTCATGTTTATGGTATAAGACAATTTTACATAACAAAATCAAAAGCGGCACTCAAGAAACACCACATGCAGTAATTTATGAGCAGGGAAGTAAATTCTAAACATAACAGCTTCTGCGATTCATGGGCAAGGAGAAAAAAAATCAAAACATACAGCTTGTGCAATTCATGAGCAAGGAAGAAACCAATCCCCACTAATCAACTATAGCACATTCCATGTATTGAATGATAATATATCAGAAGCTTGCGCTGAAAGAAGAAAGTAACAAACATTCAGTCATATCACATATATACTGCCATAGCATGGCATGGTAAAGCGAAGTAATTATCAAACGCAAGGAAACAATGACCTTGAAGAAGTATTCTTCAAAATTTAGAGCAGTATCTTCAGGCAAAGGCAAAGCAGATGTGAATCAATTTCAAGGTTCAGACTTTGACTGAACAAACATTAGGTCATTAGGATATCATCTTGTCTGTCTAAAACTGACTAGATCATGTATCTCCAGACATTCACAGCGAAAGAATCTACGAAGAAGTATTATGTATCTCTACACACGAACAGGCTGCTGTAAAGCATGGGTAGCACAGTAACTGCAACCACGGGTGACACTTGTTCTCCAGAAATCAGGGTGGTCCTAGGACTACCTGGAACCCTTCTAGGTCCGCCACTGCCTAGGGCACCAATCTGTCAAGGCGGCCTCAATTTCAACACAATTGAACTCCAGAATCATAATCACTAAGCGCTGCCATGCTTCAGTGCTAACACAGAACCAATGACTTAGTTGGCACAGGACCCATATCCCATGAAAACAGAACCATACTAGAAAGCAGTAATTCAAATATTATTCTGATGTGCATGACATCCAGAATTTGTTAGATAAAGGCACATGTGAGTCATTCTGATATGCATATTGTTCAAAGAAGTAATCATCAAACAGGAAAATGTAATATCCACAATGTCACTAAAGAAGTAATTTTAAAAATTTAGAGCAGTATTTTTAGATAAATTGTCAGTAAGGCAGTTATATAGAATATGCCAATCTGATGAAGAACAACGGTTTGAAAATTTCCTGCTTTGGTATTTTAACTACAGCGCATTGCTAATGTTACTACTTCATTAGATAAATTTTAACTACTACCGTACATTGCTAATGTTACTACTTCATTAGATAATTATGCCGTGAAATGTACTACCACAGTATTGCTAGTATTACTGCTTCATTAAGTAATAGCAGAAATCAATTGGTGCAGCAAGCGAATCAGATCTCAGATTCTTAATTTCTCAAATCAGCAAGCGTAAAGGTATTTTCAGAACTCGGTTCCCATGGAGTCTCCGATCTGCACATAGCGCAACTCGAATTAACTAGAGATACGAAAATATGATCTTAGTTACCTGCTACCGTATCTGAAAGATTGAAATTCCACCCACTCCTCGACCCATGCTCCCCCATCCACCGTTTGTCGTCTACTAGTCTTGGTGCTGATAACGAGCAGGGGGATAATGAGGTATGCGAGTGTGACGCCGGTCACCCAGCCACCGGCAGCCACGGCACCGTCACACCGTTGGCCGAGCATGTGACAAGGAGGTGAGCGAACACATCAGCGCAGCAGCCTTCTAATTCCTGAACCACCAGCAGCATATTTGTCTGAATCTCAGAAGAAATCCGAAAGAAACACCATCACAAAAAAAAAACCTTGAATCATTACACTCGATTTGGAATGGGGGCAAACGGATCGAACTAACCAGAATCATTACAGCAGCACATCTGCGGCTCTGTCTAAATCTTGGAAAATAAATCCAAAACAAACCATCCACATAACCAGCACACCTTTTTTAATCTAGGATAGGGGCACACGGATTGGACTAACTTGGAGCTCGGTGAGGAGGGGCACCACCGCCTGTAGCGCCGTCGGGTGCCGGAGAGTGGAGGGATGCTGGCGCAGTCGCTTGCGGCCTCGCCGCTGCTTGCCGTCGGAGCACAGAGGAGAGGACGACGGGGCCGAAGCCGTGCTAGCTCGACTGCGCAGCCTATAGGAGTTGTAGAAGCTGTGCTGCGTGGAGAGGGAGCCCGTGAAACAGGAGGGACGCAGCTTGCTACGGCTCGCCGGAGCGTGAGGGGCAAACGGCCAGGCCGGCGCCGCCGTGAAGAGAACAGGAGGAGAAATAAACGGGATGTGATTGGAATGAACGGTCAAACGGGGAGAGCGACGGTTATTGCTTGGGTCGCTATTTATTAATGTGCTTTTACGGTCTTCTTCGTTATTTACGGCAGCGGGGAATTTTTCGGTTTCGTCGGACCTGACCGGCGCTCCGCCGGTGCATTGAATATTATTCAACACCCTGGGAGTAGAATAGCCAATAGGTATACACATATATATATATGTATATATATGTATATATATGTATATGTATATGTATATGTATATATATATGTATATATATGTATATATGTATATGTATATGTATATGTATATATATATGTATATATGTATATGTATATGTATATCTATATATATGTATATATATATATGTATATATGTATATATTTATATGTATATATATGTATATATATATATGGGCCAACACTATTTCATCCCCTGGGGTCGAAATAGCTATTTCGACCCCGAGCCAGCCTGGGCGCCCGACGGAGGTCCCCCCGCAAGTCCCTTACGGCGTCCGGTTTTCCTGGAACGAGCGGTTCCAGTCCCTTACTGGTTTTCCTGGAACGAGCGGTTCCTTCCGGTTCTGTCTTTTTTTTCCGGTGTGATTATCACGAGATCGTGCGACATAAGTTCCAGAAGTGGGCCCAGAAATCAAACAATTCCGTGCTCAAGTTGGAGGCTTCCGTATTGTAAAGAAATGTTCCCTTCTTTTACTTTAGCGCAGCACGTTAGAGATGATAAGATTAGAGTTTTATATGACTAGAGGCAGTGCTTCTATTAGCTATAGTGTTGCAACCGGAAAAGGGTTCTGTGTGACCAGAAAGCTTTCATATCTAATTGAGTGACCGGAAAGCTAGCCTTCGATTTCATTCAGCAACTTGGAAAAATGGAAGAGGCCACAAGATCGGAATGCAATATTCACGGCTGGAAAATCAACAGATCTCAGTTCATACTTTAGTCAAAAACTTATCTCACAAATGGTATTTGACTGGATAAACATTACAGGAAAACTATACTAGACAATACTAGCAATCAGAGATTAGGAGGTGCAGGACTGGAAACATGCTAATCCATTATCTCAGTTTACAAAAAATTCTGACCTCTTTCTATTTTATCATATTACAAATCATCCAACTCCTAGGTGTTGCACCCAGTGCGCCTGTGCTCCCATCAGCGCTTCACTGGAAAGCGGCTGCAACGATGCTAGATGGACGCCCTTCAAGCTGAAGCAGTACCTATAATTGATAAAAACAGAAAAAATAGTACCTACAAAGTTGATCAACAAGAACTAGTCAGTCATTTTGCAACGCACAGGACGCATAGACTGTTGCTATCACACTTGTAATATTCAAAAAAAGATTTTTTATGCATAAACTACAGGTAGTGAATATGAATCACGTGTGAGAATAAAGTAATCACAAAGATACTAGTGTGCATGCATCGCATGAGAGCAAACCCTGAGATCTGTTGGATCTGAACTGCAACAGCTCACCACTGGTAATTTTGACAGAGACGCTTATTATTTGAGTGAAAAACTAAAAAACAACAGAAATTGGGGTGGGGGGATTGAGACAGCATAATTACCCCCGAAAAATCCTGTAGCGCTCACTGAGTGACTGCAATTGGTGCATCCCTGCTCATCCAAATGTGGTTGGTATTGATGCCCATCGCATCTCTGTTTGCTGGCTGGAAGCGCCTTTGAGTTTTGTGAAGGTTAAGTGACTGTAATTAATATGGAGTGCAAAATTGGAAAACTATAATGGCTGCAAAAGAAGCTAATATTTTGAGATCAGGCAAATGCAGAATATACATATATGTAAATTTCCTCCTCACTGAAAGGATTCCAGAAAACTATCCAGAGGCAGAGGCTAGTTCATATACCAACTATGAAAGTGGCATTCTCATCCAACCTTTACTACATAACTTCAAAAAGTAATCAATTAAAAAAATATAATGACGTCAAGAAGAGAAGTTTGCAGGACCCATCTCATGCAGGAGCTAAAACAAAATGAATGGGAGTTAAAGAATGGAATGGTGACATTGGGAAACCAAATCAAAGCTGCAGGCAGGAACAGGAACCTAACCTTAAAATTCACTCAAGAATGAGCGCTGGCGGTCCAAAGTCTGTGTTTGGGTCGGAGCCAGAAGAGATTGGGGGATTATGTCACACTGTTGACCTTCTGCAAATTGCCTTTAGCTTGTCAGCAAGAATAGGCTCGGTAGCACCGTAGCAGGAGTGATTCCGTCATCCTGCAGAGATAGCAACTCACAATGTCAGGGATTAACAGAGAAGCCAATCGGTTAAGCCATAACCGTTTCAGACAGAACAAGGCATATTTATCATGTAACCTAGTATCATGAATTCATGATAGCATGATTAAAAAAAAGTATATTGGTCCAAATATATTAACTCAATCTGCATGCCAGCACACCTTGTAAGCACAAGGGCACCAAAATATTCGCCAATGGATACAGACGGCAACTAGATACACCGGGGAAGCAAGCTTGGATCCAGAAAAAAAAATGAGGTTGCACTGGTGCATCACAAAAAAGTAGAAATATCATCAGGTGTCAAATTTCTTTCAGTGACTTAATGAACTTGGCAAGATTATTTCTTTCTGAGTTGAAAAGAGAATCCACCATATTTCTATTAGGCTAAGCAGACTATGTTAGGTTACAGGTAATAAAGAATAAAAGCATATGCTTGTTCACCAGCAACTTGTAACCATAATCATTTTTTAAGATACTGCAAGAATCTGAGTATATCATTTGAAGGACAAAGATAATTTTTTTTAGTCCATTTATGAAAATGGAGCACAATTCTCTACTGATGGGAGTATATGATTGAAAGGATAAAGATTATTTCTTTATTTGGTTTCTGAAAGTGGATCACAATTCTCTACATATGATATAAAGATTATATCATAATTGACTAGATGGAAACAAAATTCAAGCTATTGACTACCGGGCAAAAGAGCATGTGTACTAAACTAAAATTCCATCAAAAGTTCAAATTGCTATGCCTAGTTGGTGAATGAAATGACTAGAAAACCAGTAGCTAAAATTGTGTACATTGAAAGGTAATCCACTCGAACCAAACATGCTAAATTGAATTGTAGAAATACTCTTCTTGGATGGCATAATCAAGATTATCTAGTCAACTGAAAATTTAAAATGTTGTCAATATTATCTTTCAGCTGACTAAAATCAAAATGCTTTCAGGTTAGGAAAAGGTTAGGATCTTGTGTATAGGCTTCAACATCATGAAGTTCAACCATAGAAAAGGAAAGGATCTTGTCAAGATAGGAAATTGTACACATTAGAGAAAATAGGAGAAAGTATATCCATAGGGAAAAAGAACCTTAGGTCTAGAAATCAGAAAGTAAAGGACAAATTATTTAAATAAACTAGAACAGCCATGGCAAGGAAATTGTTGCACCTCCCTATAACTGAAAGCAAAATCTTTTAGATCAATTGTCAACCCAATTATTAATCCACCAAAACATATAGCTAATCTAGCATTGTAATTAGTCACACAAATCTGGCAGAAAAATAGTATCAAAGCCTGAAGTTCAATATACATAAATAAACTAAGAAGAGAGATAGTGAGCAGGATTTCAGAAAAGTAACCGAAGGTCAGTTCAATTAGCAAAGCAGTGAGATCGACAATCTAATCCGCCCTTTTTACTGCATAAGTAGTATTATTCAATGAAAAAAAATCCCACAAGACAGCAGTTCACAGAACAAATCTCATGCAAGAGGTAAAACAAAATGAACCGTGGCTGAAAGGATGGTGCTGGCGCTCAGCAGCTCAACAGAAGGTGTTCTACAGGCTGTAATCAGATGGGAGCCGGTAGAGATTTGGGCGTTCGCTGCTTCTTGCTCATTGTGGTGACGCCTGTCGGCAGCAGGATCGATCCCCATATCCCTGCAGAGAGACATCAATCAGTGGCAGATTTTGCAGGTGCAATGCACACTAACAAAGTGCAGGGAGGGAAAACTGAAGACACTAAAACAAGAAAACAGGGGAAATTAAAGGATCACGCGGCTACAGATTGCAACAACCTAAGTCCTAATTTGGACTACATCCTCCACAAATCTTTGTCACCCGAGGGAAATTGACCAAAACATCAGAAATTGATGGGGCACCTTGCGCCGGCGGGGGAATCATGAGACTTTCGTCAAGATCTAAAGCAGGCCACCGGCAATAAGGAGCAGGAGTTGTTAGCGGCACCTGGGAGATCAGCAACGATTCATCCATGGATGAGCGGCGATGGTGGCCGAACTACCGCCGAACGAGCACGGCAACCGCTAGCAGAGTTGCGCGACGGCGGCTACGATAAAAGTATCACACAGCTGTAGATCGGAATAACCTCCAACCCAGTCATCCTGAAATTGAACAAAACAACAGAAATCGTGGGTAGAGTAAAGGGGACCTTGCACCGGCGGGATTACCACCAGCGATTCATCCAAGATCAAGCACTGACAACCGCAGTCTAGAGATGGGGGCGACAGCCAGGAAATTCACTCAAGAATGAGCGCTGGCGGTGGAATCTAGAGCTTACACCGAAGGATTAGGGAGCTGCCGCCAAACAAGCGCGGGCAACCGTGTGCGGATTTGGGCGGGGATGGGGACGACGTGGCCAGAAACTAGAGGGGGCGGCGTGGAATCGCGGGGACGGTGGCAACAGGGCGACGGTGGCGGGCGTCAGCAGGGACGAGGTGCGGCGGTGGGCGAGCGCACGATCGAGGAGCGGATGCGGGCATGCGCGAGGCGGATGGGTAGCGGCGGGCGTCGCTATAGCGATGGCCGGCGGCGGACGGCGGCAGGAGCGAGGGGCGTCGGTGTAGGGGACGGCGGGGAGACGAGCTGGGAACTGTCGCGGGGAAGGTGAGGACGTGGTGGGGCCGTGGGGGTGGTGAAGACCGGGGGGGGGGGGGTGAACCGGGAAAAAAGCCGGCAGGAAAACCGGACGGGGTGAGGAGGGGGGTGCTCGAGCAGTTGCGGCGGGAGGGATTACGGTGGGGTCGCATGGCTCGGGGTCGAAATAGCTATATCGACCCCTGGGTAGGATATAGATATATCCTATATATATGTATATATATATATATATAGGTATATATAGGGACGCAGATCTTCTCCTGGGTCGACCCAATGATCCATTACCCAAAGCAAAAATATATACCCATTAGGCCGGCCCATCTGGGTCATTGGGTAAGCCAATCCCCGACCTCTCCGCTGAATTTTTTTTATTTTTATATTTTTGATTTTTTGATTTTTCAAAAATAAATACCTAGCCTAAAAATTAGCAGATTTGGTCTTATGTCGCCGGATGAAACGGCTATAGCCGTCTGAACCGGCGAAAGGTTGCTGCACAGGCCACGTGGCGGCGTTGCAGAGCTTTTCGCCGCTTCAAACGGCTATAGCCGTTTCACACGGCGAAAGGTTGCTGCACAGGCCACGTGGGCCGTTGCAGGGCGTTTCGCCGTTTCAAACGGCTATAGCCGTTTCACACGGCGAAAAGCTTCTGGCCCCGCTTTTCCCTGACCCAATGACCCATTACCCAAAGCAAAAATATATACCCATTGGGCCGGCCCATCTGGGTCATTGGGTAACCCAATCCCCGACCTCTCTCCGCTGCATCCATGGCCGACTTCGCGCTCTCCGCCCGCACCCCTCCGAGGCCCGTCTTCAACTTCGGCCGCCCCTCTCCCCCCTTGTTGGTTTCGGACCCAATCCACGAACCATCCAGCTCCACGCACGCGCGCGTCCGAAGTTAAGGAGCGGACTCCGACGAGATCCAATGGAGCATGTCGCGACGATCCAGCCGGCCTTGGGATCGATTTCTTCCTTTGCGACGATTGAATGGAGCATGTTCGAGAAGAAATAGTGCACCTGGTGACACTGGTGTGTGTCCGTGTCCGTGTTCTTGTGAAAAGCAACCGTGCCTCTGAAATGTCCATGTCCGGCAGATGAACAGCGCTGTCATGATGAGATATGAACGGATAGGTAGTTCAAGCGTTACTTGAGGGATGGAAAGGAAACGCAGTCTGCCAATACTGATTTACTTGAGGGGAAAAAATTTTTCTGAAAGTGCCTGAATGCCTATCCGTTTGCTGGTAGTTTCATGCCTGATCTTTCAGATACAGTTGGTCATGCAGTGGATCATATAGACGATTGCATGATATAGTTATACATCTGTGCTTCTGTGTCTTAATTATTTTCTTCTGCAAGCCTTCGTTCAGAAAGAAACGGAAAAAGTGTGTTTTTCATCCTCCAAGTATCGCAAAAGTGTAAGTTTTATCCCTTATGTTTCAAACGATGCAAATCAATCCTTCAACTATCTAAACCAGTGCACTAATCATCCCCACCTTGATTAATCTGTGACATAACACCGGACACGTCCCTAAAATGCCCTCTAATCTCTATTAGCGACATCTTGTTGTGCTCAGTATATACCAAGTCCTCTGCCCTGCCGACATTACTGACATATTGCCACCACTGCTCATAAGACCATCGTCTCTACCCTATAGAAAAATGTGTCCTAGATAGTCACGCCATATAGAAAAAATAGAGGATGAACACAAGACAAATAAAAAACGAGATGCAAATAAAAGACCTTATCTAAAGAGTTGCAGGCCTAGTGAACCTATTTTCTTCATATTGTCTTCCACTAGTGGGATCACCTCTAGAAATACACTACCGCTGCCACCTTCACGAGCACTCGTGCTAAGATTTAAATTGATGACCGTATGACATCAATGATTAGTCAGTATGACGTGAATAAGCAGTGGTTAATCAGATGATTATGTGGCATAAACCGTTGATAAACCAAGGTGGGGATGGTTAGTGCACCGGTTTAGATATAGTTGAGGGGTTGATTTGCCCCGTTTGAAACATAAGAGACCAAACTTACACTTTTGCGATACTTGAAGGATGAAAAACACACTTTTTCCTTCAGAAATCGTAGCCTGTCTTGGTGGGTTTCTGCTATTACAGGTTTACAAATCTTCGACAATTGCCAACCCTGCAAGTGATGATACAACAGATCACATAGAAGATCATTTTGGAGGACACTTTTTTTTCCCCCGAGAGAAGTTCTGAATTATATTGTATTGTGTACATTTGCTTCATTATCCACCTGCGGCATTATATTGTGTTGTTACATTTGCTTCATTATCCAGCTGCAGCGTCATCCGGTGTGCATTATATTGTGGTGTTACATTTGCTTCGTTACTCTGAATTGTGTCTTGGTTGCTTCATTATGTCAAACAGAATGAACTATTCTCTTTGTTATACTCCCTTCCATACATTCTCCGATTCTTTTTGTCAGGCTGTCCGCACTGGCGTACTGGAAACCAATCTCCAGTACCGGGACATGGGTCTGTTTAGTCCATCGAAAACGCAAAAAGTTTTTACTTAGAGAACCGTGTCAGTTCATTTCTTCTCTCTGCGCACGCGATCCAATACGAAAAGTTTTTACCTTTTTCACTCCAACTAAACAGGTCCATAGTTTTTCGAGCAAATTCCCTCTATGCCATTGGAAATTATAGCTCATCTCTTATGTGTCATTGAAAATTACCTCCTCCCTTCAATGCCATTGGTTATAATTTTTGATCCTCTCTATGCCATTGCCGTTATTTCTAAGGGGCTAACGGTGTTAAATTGGATGGAACTTTTATTGTTCGGACTATTTTACCCCCTCTTTCCATCTGTTATCCAAAACTGAGCCGCTTTCTTCAGGACGAGTAGGCCACGCGGGCGTCAGGAGGCAAGCGAGGCTAGTAGCACCGCTTGTTTCACGGATGACGTGCACGCGAGCGCTACTGCCGGCAGCCATGCCCCATTCACACGGCCACAAGACCGGGCTCCCCACCACACGCGGCACACGCGCCGGCGACGAGCGCGCTGCGGCCGGGCGGGCCCGCATGGGGGCCGAGTGAGGCGGCGGGGTGAGCAGGCCGCGTGCCAGCGTCGAGCCCACAACAAGACAAGCGCGCGGGAGGCGAGCAGGCGGCGGCCGCTCGGCAGGGCATCCTCCGCCACGGCACGGAGGCCTGGCTCGCGTGTGCGGGGCGCCGCCCGAAGACCACCCATCCTCCACGAAGAACAAGGACGAGGAAGACCAAGAGGAGGGCGCTCGCACCAGGCGTTCAGCTTACCGTACATGGGTGCGACACGGTGCCGATGAGGACGAGGTGGTGGACGCCGGTGTCACTGCGTCAGCGGCGGAGAGGCGATAGGCAAGGACACTCAGGATGGGGCAGGGAAGAGACTGTGAGGGTAATATCGTCTTTTCTTTCTTCACTTAACAGCTTAGTTTTCAGCGATGGCGTATAAGGCATGAAAAATTATAACCAATGACATACAAGGGATGGAGTAATTTCCAGTGGCATAGAAGGGATGAGTTATATTTTTCAATGACATACAAGGAATTGCCTCTAGTTTTTTTGGGCCTGCACCGTGGTACTGGGAGGCAACCTGTACCGAAGCGGTCAGCACAGGAACCTGCATTCCGAGCACACGTACGGACCTCTGCTATCGTCCAACGTGGCACGAGCCCACGGTCTGTCCCGCCAGAGAAAGCTGCGCGCGGTGCCCTTGCTCGACGAGAACGAGAGAGAAAGCTCGACAGTGACGGCGGTGTGAGCCTGCTGGAGCTCCTCCGCGGGGGCCCAGGCGCTCCAGGGAGCGCAAGGAGCAGAGCCCATCGCGACCTGGCCGGCCGCTGCTCCCTCGTCGTGCTCCCATCCCGGCCAACGCGCCCGCACAAGGCCGGCCCGCTTCCTCCGTCTGCCGTGGCCGATTCTGCCATCCCACGCCCGCTCGGCCACCCGTCGCTAGCACCTGCTCCTCCGACAGCCGCCGCGCCCTTGCTCCAGCGAGAGGAGGGGCACCAGAGAAGAGGGGCGCTGGGAGAGGCGCGGCCGGCGCTGGAGGCGGAGCTCGGGATGGGCTTGCTCCGGCCATGCCTGTAGGCGGCGAATCGGGCGAAGAGGCCGGCCGGGTCGGGCGATGGCGGCGGAGCCTAGTCTCAGCGGCAACGGAACGGACCCTAGGAGATCTCCGCGCGGAGCTGTCCAGCTCGTCATGGCGCGGCTTGAGGAGGAGCTCCGCCACCTCATGGTCCTCCACGCCGCTCGGTTCCCAAACATCTTTCCAATCGGAAGGAGGTTCAGATAGGGATTTGAAGGGGAGACGCTCGGTTTCCAGATTGATGAAGTCTGTAGGGTCTTCTGTGCCTACTGGCCCTAAGGTGAAAAGACATGGGGTGTCTGGGATTGGAACGACAATATTGCTTCGGGTCGCCTAAAGGTTTGATGAAAATTGAAAGTTAAAAAAAAGGCGAAAGAGATACGAGGAAACAATAAACAGGGATAGATTGAAGGTCTTTTACCTTGGGGGCGGATGAACCAAAGGCCATTTGAATCTGCAGCAGAAACAAGGGCTTCGACTCAAGAAAGATTGTCGCGTCTGAAGGTTGCTGAAGAAGCTTGTTGAGGAAGTTCGCCGGAAAAGCTTGAACTCGAAGAGAGAGAAAGAGGCGCTAGAATGGTGAGCGACGGAAGGAAGACGACGGCTGTGAAGGGCGACATATTTATAGGTCTTGCCCCGAAGGATAGGATTGAAATTTCGTGTGGCCGTCGTGAAAATAAGGGTTTATTCTGAAAGGAAACGGATCGAAAGGAAGCAAAAAATTTCAGGACAATATATGCATCTTATCTCGAAACTAGGCCATGTGTTGACGACGTTTTTTTGACACGTGTCAGAGCCGAAGTCAAAAGGAAAGGAGAAGGTGCTCTGAGTCGGAATCGAACGATGCGTTGAAGTTCGAATTGGATACGTGAAGATCGAATCGAACAATGCGATGGAAATCGAATCGGACAATGCGATGATGTTTCGGAATCAGAGAAGGAGATCGGGCGATATCCAATTTGGAGATGAGGATGATTGCGGCGTCGATTGTTTAATGAGTTTATGTTGGGCCGTTTATTGTGTCTTTTGATAGTGGAGTCCTAATCTATTACGAGTTATTGATTTAGGAAGTTTCTTTTGTTTGCGTCAAGTTTTGTATATGTCGTAGCCGGGTATGAGTTGTAATTCCATGGTATAAATATAAACACTGAGGGTCGTGAGAAAGGGATACACATCAATACAAACAAAACCTTAAATACTTGCTTTTACTACTCGCAATTTTCGTACAAGTCGGCGACTTCGTCAAAGCTTTTCTTTTTCACGAGTTCTTCTGGAAAGTCGAGACGATCTTGATCTCCAAGGCCTGCTCGTAAGTTCCGCTTTTACTGAGTAACATCTAAGCTTTAGCTTTAGGCGCATCGTTGTTGCTTCGTTTAGATTTATTTGACAGTTATCGACATTACTAGATCTACAAGTTTTTCTTGTTATTTTTAGTTCTAGTCACAAGTTATTCAGCTTAGAATACGTTATAATCGGCTCCAGTCAAAAGCTTATTCTTGAAGTTTATCCTGATAGCTGACTAGATCTGTTCTAAGTGTTGATCTGCTTAGCATTATTAGATTGCTTTCATAGTTGTCTGATACTGCTTCGCTTCAATCGGTTTTCTACAGGTTGATTATTGGAATCGGCTAACCCAACCGTTTCTCTCTATCTTGAAATAGCTAACGTCTGTCCGATTTTAACCGTGGAAAGAATCGGCATCTTTACTGTTTCTTACATCGAATTTATCCTTGTCAATCAACAGGTCAGATTGACTGGCACGCCCCGGTTTGCAAAGTCGTGCCTTTGCTCGTGTGTTCGCGCATCTGTCTCCGCCTGATTTTTGTGTCAACAGAATCTTTATTACCATATTGCACAACAACCCTTGCAATTGGGTAAATCTAATTATTTGCATCCCTTCCAACAGCTGACAGTAACTCACCTTTCATAACCATCAAGCCCAATAACTCTCCTGCATCCATCTAAAAATCCCCTTCGATATGCATCCAAACAGATGTAGATTGTTTGAAAGACATGGTCCTTCTCTTCAGGATCTAGAGCAACATGTACACTGCTTCCAGGGTTACTTCGCTTTAGCTCCAATGCATAGTCAAACATCTTTGAGTACTCACTGACATGATGACCCATTATATATCTTCTTAACAACCCTAGCCTTTGCCCTCTTTACCATTGTGATCGACACATCTACACCCATGTCTTCTTGTACTGTCTTCTTCGTTGCTCTAGCCTTCCAAGCTGGATTTGCCTTGATAGTACTTTCATACTTATCACATATTCTTTTGTAGATAACCTTTTATTTTTAATTCTGGACAGCATGCATGATTGGGGCTTTTGTGTGGAGCCCCAACTGTTTTAATTATATGTACTAGTCGTCAACCCGTGCATTCGCACGGGGCTAGTTTATTATTAAGTGTGTAACTAAATTTAGTTAGGGTTTGATTGACTTATAATTATGGACAAAGTAAAATTGTAGAAGCAAGATTTTTACATTAGGTTCTAGTCTTTTAGATCTGCAATTCAAAAATCATTAAGTTACATAAGATTAGATATAATTCACACATAGTTAATCAAAAGGTAAGCATATGCATCGATGTGGAGAATAACACTATGAGCAATCTTTATAAACTTCTATGCGTAGAAGTAAAAATACTTCTTTTGCGCATGTTGCTTCAAATTTACAGTACGTGACGCCACTGTAAATCCTGAGCTTTGGCTGGTATCAATATATTGTACAGAATATAAATGTTATAGAATATTTCAAAATATCATTGGTAATAAATGATCAATGATATCCATATATCCAAATAAAGGGTCAATATGTCTTTAGCTATCAGTTATGTGCTAAAGGTAAATGGTTGCACAAAACATTTGGTGATTTCGATCTACAGTGAACATAATTATGAAGAAAGGAAAACTTAAGAATATAGTGTATGAATATGCACCCTTTCTTCCAGAGTGGATACACAACTTGAGATTTTCTATAAATTAAACATACCTGTTGTTATTATGCGACATAAACTGTCAAAATCAAGCTACAGTTCCAGTAAACAGTTGCTAAGAGAAGAAAATAATAAAAACTCATGGAGCAGGGGATAAATCAAAAAATGCTCAAAGCCTTTTACAGCATGTTTTCCATTTCAATTATTCTCCAGTGACTCCAAGGATGTGCCACACTCACTGCCTACACAATTTTTATACCAGAGTCTGCAGAAAAAAAGTCAATTACTATGAGAAAAAAATGAAATTATTCTCAAGATCTAGTTCTGAAATTAGAACACGTCACAATTTTGACAGTACTACACATTGAATCATTTATTAAAAGAAAACTTTAGAAGCAGAAGATTCATGTAAAGAAGAGCTGCACAATTTTCCTGTTTTAGAAATTAATTAAGAGAGAAATACCTATACAGAGGAAATCTTATAATTATGTAAAGACTATATGTACAGTAATAAACATTCAGTTAATTGTAGGCTCTGCACATATACATGTCTTTCATAAGCTAAAAATATGCAGCATCACTGATAGAAGAATTACTTAAAAATTGAAATCATGTGGTCACCGAAAAAAAACTAAAATGTAGGGCAGTTATCTTTGTAATTATAAAATACATAGCAGCACTGCCCGATACAATCTCTAGCTCCATACAGCCCATGAATCCGTAATATTAAATCATACTCCCTCCATCAGTCCATCCCCTTATGATAGTATTATTAGATCTTGGCTCAAATACCAAGAGAAAAACACTACTTATCTCCTATTTAAACATGTCATCACAAATTTTAATGAAAACTCCTCGGTGCCAACGACATTAACACCATGACCCACATTAAAAATCATTTCAACCAATCTCATTTCCTCCCTCCATTCTTGTTTTTCCGTGCATGCAAGTGGTGGAGTAATTAGGAGTGAGACTAAACATTGTTGTGCATCGGACCCGAGGCAATGGCCAAATAGTCCTATCATATAGAGATTTTTAAGATTTGGAAATAGTCCCATCATAAGGGGATGGAGGGAGTACAACAATAATCTACTCTAACCATCATTGAAGATAGTAATGGAAAAACAAAAGGAAAACAAAATCGCTCTCGTATCCATTTTAGTCATGCATTTATATAACAATACAGCTACGTGTTTGTAAGTATGTCCAACTTGATCAACTGGTTGGAAAAATTCCAAGTAATGTGTCCTTGTTAGAAAAATATAGTATTTATGCTCTTATGAAAAGTAAAATATAACAACTGACTAAAATACAGATCCCTCATATGTTTTGAGTTCTTTTGACGATCGGGTGGAACATTGAACTTAATATTTTGCTTTATTCACAAAAGCAAGGAGAAAAGCAAAGTAAAGTAAAGGGGTTAAGGAATTTGTAAAGAGTTGCTTATCTTTTTAATCGAACAGCCTTACTGGAATTGAATCTTTATCCTATGGTCAGGACACCTGGTCTAAAAAAGAATTTAATGTCAGCACATCATAAAAAGGAATTTAATGTACATGGAGTTGTTAGAGGATTCCAGGAAGCTAGTGAGAGATCGGAGACCAAATTCTTTCTGAGTCCATTGATACCTCGCACTCAAGCTAGTGAGAAATTGGAGGCTAAATTCTTGTTGACCTCACAGTCTCGCACTCTACCTTTTTGCCCTGGAGACGGAGCAGAGAAAAGGAAGACCGAGCCGGGCGCTTCCTTCTTGGACCTGGCCTGCATTTGAAAGTGAACTCAGAATAACTGCATGGTGATCTTCCTTTTAACGTGCATGATGCCTACCGCCTACAAAGGGTATGCTGCCGCTGGAGTGCGAAGAACGCTAACGTGACACCGAGAGCACGGTATGGAGTCCACGCTGATGAATGCCATGGGAGTCCTAACTCCGGTTGCCCTAGTAGGTTTGCTCGTTGCCTGATGTGATGCTCACTTTTCGTAGAATCAGAAAACAAAGACAACACACAGACGGACCTAGTCATGGAAAATTCATAACCTGGTACGGACGACGTACAGCGAAGAAAGCGAGGAGAGCCGATGCAGATTTTCTTCTTTCTTCATGGTCCCCTCCGATCCATCTAGGTTGGCAGAATATGGTGAAGAGAGAAGATTTGGATTTGTATTCAGATAACTTACACGTTTTGTGGCCATATACAGTACGTCCTTGTTTTTGGAAGGAAATACGTGAGGGCCTCTTGTAACCATCGAGAGCCTTAATAGATCAACGGTTTATAGGGATGAAAGCGGATCGGATCGTAGCGGATAATAGCTTTTCCACATCCTCATCCATATTTTTTTATCAGATATGGAGCGGAGCGGGTATCTTGCGGATGCGGTTCTGGATGCGGTTTTTTTTGATGTCGGAACTAGGGCGGAGTCGGAGCGGTTTCGGAGCGGATGCGGATTAACAAAAGTCGGATAATACATCCTTACATGTAGTTATTTATAGTGAGTAATAATTTCTAAACCGAACTATAATTTAGCAATGTAACATAAAAAACTTAACACTCATCTTTATAGTTCATAAATCACGACATAGTTTATGTGTATCTCGTCATTGGAGTTGAGTTCGATTATAGTGTGGTAACATGGTGGACTCGTTAGATTAGTCAGATATCCTATTATAAGCCTCGGATAATCCGCGTTCAAATATCAGATAATCCATATCCATCGGATTTTGCTTAAACCATATCCTACTCCGCATCCACACACAATCGGATTCGGATTATCCATATCCACATGGATATTAAAAATGCTTTTCCATATCCGTAAAATTCAGATTCGGAGCGGATCGGATGCGAAAATTATCCTCACCACTTTCACCCCTAACGGTTTATATGTTTTCTTTCTTTTCTTTTTTTGCTCGGATGAAAGAAAAAATATACGTCGATGTGCTGGATTCTCTTATATGTGGAATGTCCTCGCTACTATTTTGGCATGCACTAACCATGGTGGGTAATTTTGAGCAAACTTTTTTTCTCTTAATATCAGCCATTGATGTTTGATCGACAATATATACGGGTGGCTAAAAAATTTTCTTTTTCTCCGATTAACGTAGAAATTTCTTGAGAGTCTGTTGTTGGTCCCAAATATTAGTGTTGACACAGAACTACCAAAATCATTATTGGCCTGGATAGGTCCATTTTCCTTACACACCAATTATCACGGTAAATTGAGTTAGTAGTCTTTAATAGACTACCTATAATAGACTAATTGGAGTATATGAAAGGTATATTCATTTAGTATTCTTTAATATACTACCTATTATTTGCATGACATTCCTAAGTAGTGGATACGAACAACTACAAATTAAGGCACTGTTTCAATAAAGAAAAATTATATCGCTTGTATCAATAGTCTACTCTACAAGTTTGGTCTCTAAATGGTGCAATCCATAAAATATCATCAATATGAGTACAAATATACATAATGCTAATAACTTGATGCTTAATAATACGCACCATCCCGCCTATAAAATACTCTTGCAGTAAGATTATTTGTCGTCGAGTTGTTTTTCTAATCTGTGATAGGAACCACAACCAAACAAACTATTCTTCTAAGGTTTTCCAAAATACCAGGCAAAATGAAGGCCAGCCATATGTTTCTCATTGGTCTTGCCCTTCTGGTCCTACGCTCAGGTATCTAGATGTTCACATGCTTTATTTATTACAATTATTGTATTATTCAACTTTCCTAATTATAAAAATATAGACGTGAGCCAAGTAGGATAGAAGAATTATAAGAATAGTGCACAAATATATCTAACTACTGAGTTTTTGACTGTTTGTACATACAGATATGCAGATTTGGGCAGCGGAGGTAGCTGGACCGACCGCCAGTGTCTAAGATCTGCCGGGTCTTACTAATTCCTAATCCATGTGTGAACACAACAGTGTGCACAGATTTTTGCAACATCAACAACCTTGGCACAACCAACCCCACTATCCAATGCGGTTTCTACAGGATGTAAATGCACCTATTGCTAATACTCCATGGCCTAGTTGGATTATTGAGGATCCGTTAGTATAATAATTGCAATCAGTAGTGCTGAAAGTTATGAATGAAAATCCATTCATGAATTTAATGATCCAAGAGGCAAAATTTGTTATGTGATTTGAGTTTGAGTGCTTAGTCACGATCACTCAGGTATGATGGACATAGCCCCCCTCGACACTCACACATGTCATAGTTGGTACTAAAACGTGGGAGATTTCAGAGGGTCCAACAGGGCTATCACCACCTGCGGTCTACCGTGGCTAAACTGTGGGGCACACTCATATCCACTCGTTGATTCAAACCCGCGCCCCATGCTCGCGTTGGTTCACAACAGATTGACCATCTCGATCTATGAAGACTATGATCAATGCGATTATAAGAATGGTTGGGGAACCTATACCGTGGCATAGATCATGTAAACTATTAAGCGCATGAAACCATACTCTAGATGAGCTAGAACAAAGTCTATCATGTATGAGGGCACATGAGCCGAAGCTATCAAAGCAAGGGTATATTACTGTTGGCGCAGTTAAATGACACCCTTTTAGTGCCATCTAGGTTATGTTTTTGGACTAATCTTGATACTAACCCCGCCACTTGGCACTGAAATAACCCCGTTTCCACTTGTGCACATATTTTTGGAGCATTTTGGTTTACGCAGGTTAATTGTCTATTTTAGAGCGAATATGGGCTGAATCTGAGAACTAGCAACAACACGGCGAGATGAAGGCCAAAAGCCCTAATGAATCCCAAAGGAACCAAAGCCCGTGTTAACCCGTGCATTCGCACGGGCTAGTTTTGATTGATAACTATATGGCTACTGTCTCAAAAACTAATTGTAATTATTATTGTGTATGACAACTAACTGAAAGAATAAATGATATTTTATATCGTAGACATTGCTGTAATTGTACACTCCTAACTCTTATATGACGGCGTATTAAAAAAGAATTGTCTCTACAAAAATTGACCAGATGCAGCTATAATATGAACATTTGCTAAACATTAAATTCATCCATAGCTCTAACATTTCAGGAAATATCATGTAATTGTTTAAAGGTGTGGCTTCCATGGGTAATTTACATTATACAATAATATAATCTGAAAAATGCATTTTGCAGTAATCTTGTGATTAAATCAGAAAGAAAGGCCAAAAGTTATAATCTATTGCATGAACATTACTTACAATCATTCTGAAGAGAATTCGACACTCCTTTGTTATCTTATTTCATGGTAACAGAAAACATTCTGGTTATTATTTTCAGACATCGGTTAATGAGAGTCATGAGAGTTCAGAATCATGCCAATAGCTAATACAAAAAATGGGAACTGAATATTCTTGTTAGTTCACACAATACAATTTGTCTATATGGATGCCAAACACACAGTCCTGTTGTATGATGAAAGAAAAACATTTAAACTGTAACAATCAAAGATTCAAGTTGGTCTAATAGAGTCAAAGCAGTCATTATTTTTTCAGTACTCGTAGGCAATAAAATTTAGTAGACTTACATTGGATTGTTTTGCCTGCTTTGAAGATTGTAGTACTCTGCCACTAAATAAAAGTACTGCTTAATTTGTTGATACATTGCCCATGCACAGATGCTGGATCGCTCGATCATTAGGACCCATCAACCTTAATATTGTTTCCTTTCTCACGTCAGCGCTTAGATTGATGCTGCCCTGTGAGTCAGCTTGATTCTCATGCCAAGCGTCGAGCAATCGTGCGCAGCCTGACCTGAGAATCTCCCATGTTCTGGTTGATGCCTGTCCACCAGCCCCTGTGTGGCATTGCACACATCTCGACTGTATTTGGCTTCATCGATCTAGGTCTACAGACGTCGTTCGAGAGCTGAATGCAGAGATTATCATGTCAGCGCCCCCTCCTGATCTTTTGTTGTGGTGTCGGTGTGTTGACTGAGCCTGATGACATTCCAGCTTCGCCTCTGCAGCACGACGCATCTTCTCCTACGCATGAATGCACGTACACATCGTTTTCTTTTCCAAAGCAGATCAAAACTCCTCAACCCACGCTTTTAATGGCTTCACTACCCACGGCCGGCCTCCGCCTGTGTTGCTGTGAGAGGGCATGGCGGCGTCCCTGCTTGGCTACGATCTATTCGTGGCCTGGTTTGCTTTTATGGAGAGTACTCTCCTTATGCAGATGGAAAATATAGGGCCAATGTGGAAACCCTCATCGGTGTATGGAAGGTGAAAAAATAGAATTGATGCAAAGCAAATAGCTTCCTTTTTTCTCACAAAAATAGCTTTCCATTTTCTCCAGTACCTCGATATTCTTGTGTGCATTCCGATTACTACATACATAGAGCTACTCTCCTATTTAATTCCTCATCAAGTATAGCCGGCTAACAGAAAGTATTAATTTATTAGCATTATTTTGACTCGTGTATGGTCTAGATTGAACTCATTCCAATTTTTGCTTGTGCACGCTCAAACATGAGAGTCCATGGGCATCTCAAGCCTACGGGACATGGTGGGAAGATGATTTGATCCGAGCCGTTAAAACCTTGTCCTACTTCTAAATAGATGGCTAGATGTTTTTCTTTTTCTCCGATTAACATGGGATTTTCTAGAGAGTCTGTGATTAGTATAGACTAGTCATCAACCCGTGCATTCACACGGGCTAGACATATATAACTCATTTAGTGCGCAATAATGAATTATTAAGGTTTTGATAATATCATGATTAAACTCATAATGGATTCACAGTAGGACAAACCATCATTTTGCCCAAAAACTGATAATAGAGACAGATCAACTTTTGAATTCTCTCCTTCCTTTTTATTTCATCATATATTTAGAGCTGTGTTGGTCCTTGAGATGTAACATCAGTTGAACAAATATAAAGGTTAGTGTAACAAATAAATTTTGATGGAAAAGATTTTTAAAATTCTAAACCAATATAAAGGTTTAGTGTAGAAATTATATTAATTGAGTATATAAATGTTTAGAAAATGTAACTAATGCATGCATATTTGTATTCTAACGACACATAACAATTTTGGAATATGAATATAAAAGTTAGCCCGTAATACATATTTTGCACTTACTGGTTGATTAATAAATTACATACATTTCATTTGTTATTTATTTAAACCTAAAAAAACATAAACCATGCTATCATATATTATCCCTCTTCAATAACTCAGCCTTACCGAAAAAATAGAGGAAAACGATGTACACAGAAAGGTACCATAATAAATCATACCAATGTTGTTGGTAATATAGGCTGCTTATCCTGATCCAGTGTTGTTGGATGTAGCATTATAGTGTTGGGCGTCTATTTAAAGGACCAGCAACATGCCTCTTCGCCGTTTTGCATGCATGATTTACAACTTCTGCTAAAACAATCTTCATGTCATGTCTCTCATCGATTGGGCGAATAAACCATTCTTTGTTTTAGATCACAGTACGACGTGACTCTTGTAGCCTCATAGTGTTAGATTGATTTTGTTGATAAAGCTGTGCTCCACATTCACCTAAGACAATCTAGCAATTTGGAAGTCATAACATAAGACGGAAACCCACCTTGACACCATTAAGTGCAGCTCCAGGAAGCAGCAGCCAAACATTGAGGCATCATCGCCGTTCGTTCATCAGTCGACATAACAGTTGATGAACCTACATAAATAAAAGATACAGCCATGCAGCAACATCAGTTCTGTATCGTGACAGTCCCCATTCTCTATAGAGAAAATGACCCCGTGCAGTTGACCCATCGACTGATGATTCCTCTTTTTACCAGATAACAATTTTTTTATTTTTGAAAGCAGCACAGTTTATTCCTTTTGTTTTTGTCCATCCTCATCTACTTGAAAGCTCCATGAAATTTGTTGTTTCTGGTGATACAGGTATTCATCAAGCTCATATAGCTCAGCACCATTATTGCCAGGAGCCGATCACCTGGATGCAGCATAGCTGCATATTCATAATGGACTATGGTGATGGTGTCAAATAGATCCAACTTGCGATGAAAATAAATTTTTGCGAATGGTCGACGGCAACAATCGATTCACATAAACAGAATCAATTAAAGCTACCCAAACCAATAGAACACAACTATGGGATTCACCTCCAATTCCGGCTGCAGGCACCATTAGATCGACTCTTCTAGCATCTGTGCAGACTGCAGACGACAGCCGTTGGACGTACTTACCAAAATCAATATATTCTCTATGTAGCTCCTTGTCTGGAGAAAAATCTTATAAAAATAACTTAGGCTTTCATAAAAGGGAAATAGAATAAAGAAAATTTCACCCGTAAATGTTGTTATATACTAACCATTTGCATTCTTCCTCGTTTAGGTTTGGATATTCAAAACATATATCTTCTAGTCTCATGTAGATCCCATATGGTTGTAGGACATGGAGGCAACCAAGATATACGTACTTGTGCATGATGTGCAAAACTTGTTATAGAGAAGATATCATTGCACTGGGCCATGGCCATGCATGGACCTAACTTCGATCATCATCTTACCCTGTATGTTGCCCGCTGCACTGGGGGATTAATGCAAGCAGCCAAAATAACAAATTGGTGCCGGGAGGAAGAATTTGCAGGAGCACGTTAGCATGCTCTGCCACCTGAGAGGAAACTCGCTTTGACCAGCCACATAGTCACGCCACCTGCCCGAGTGCATTACTTGAACATGGCAACCTTTGATCAACGGACGCCTAAATCTGTTCTTTATACCATGCAACCGCTCACGTAACCGCCTCAACAAAGATTAGAACATGCCATTAGACCGAATGCAAAACTAAAACCTTTAAATAAACCAGAATTCAGAAAATTGAATTAACATTAAATCAAAAGATTAATGAGCCCTAGATATGTTCTTACCGATTTTTGCTGTTATTTGTGTAAATCCTGGGGAGAAACCCAATCTCGCAAGATGGCTTTTGCATGCTGCACAGACTGCTCCTTTAATTTTCATTGCCCGCTTGACAAATCCTAGGGAGAAACCCAATCTCGTAAGAATTCATCGCGTGGGAGTGGGAGAACAAACCAAATTTGCAGATCGATTTGGGAGAGGCTAGGAAGAGAGGATGAATATGACTTTTTCATATCTAATGACGTGCAGACTATGGAAGAAGGGGACTCGACAAAAAGGAAGGAGTCGATGGCGTGGGTTCACGAAGAGAAAAAGGAGTCCATGACGTGGAGACCAAAGATACTAATAGGGAATTTCTATTGTTAATCTGAACCGTTATAATTTAGTCCAACAATAGATAAACGGCCAGAATTTTTTCTTTTTCTCGGATTAACGTGGGATTTTCTAGAGAGTCTGTGATTAGTATAGGTATAGATAGATTGATCTAATCAGTAGGGGATAATCCCTCCTGTTTCATTAAAAAAATGTACGTATGATCGTTTTCTTGGATGTCACTACGGGAAAAACCTGACCTTTGTCCTGTGCCCGTTTGTTTGCCCTGTGCCACGTGTGCCTAGCCACATGGCACACAGCAAACACGCGGCACACGGTGGCCCACAGCTGGCACACGACAAACATGGACCTTTGCCGTGTGCCTAACAGCAGGCACACGGCAAAGGCGTCACCCCAACGACCGTCGGCTTGGCCGTTAGTTTTGCCGTGTGCCCTGGGCCGGCACACGGCATACACAGCACCTTTGCCATGTGTCCTGGGAAGCACACGGCAAACAAGCTGCAAAAAATTTAAATTTTGCCTTCAAACTTTTTTTGCTAACTTTTTTATCGATGTATTATTCCATGTTGGTTTTGTGCATGTTTTCCAATCTGTTTGCTATATTTAATCATTTTATTTCATTGTTTTTAATTTTGCCGATAAGGCAAATTTGAACTGTAAGTGTTTCGAATAGTGTAATGTAAAGTTTGAAAAAATGTTATTCGGATTCTTTGGACTAATATAATGCCATATGCATTAGATGGAATGCAATTTTGAATATATTGCTCGCTTACCGTGTGCCCGAATTTGGGCTCGGGTCGTTTAAAAATTCTATAAAATGCAAAAAAGTCAAAAAAAATATTAATTTCATCGTGATGTCATGTTTTCATACGTAGAGGCTATGGTAAAAAAATGGAGAAGGTTTCGAGCAAGTTGACGCATTGCCTCTTTACAAACCGAAGCTTATCGGAAGAAGATTGTAACATCCCGCTAAAACGCAGTCTGTTACTTGTAATGAAAAATTGGAGTTTAAAAATTTTTGTATAAATTGTTGTGGGACATGAAGTATTTGTAATATAAGTAATTGCTCTCTCTACAATTCTTAGTAATTTAATTTGTGCACAAAATAATTTCTCACATTCATGCATGTGTGATTTGATGTTTATCTGGAATTGTGGAATTCCAATTGGGTTTTATTTGAAAATGTTTGAGTGTAGTTTATATTTGAAATGAGACTCTATTTCAAATATAAACTAAAACCTAACCCAGCCGAAACCAAGTCTAGAATTAACCCCTAGCCCAACTAACACCCCAGCCCACCGGCCTCTAACCAACCTGGCCCGCTAACCCCGCAGCCCACCTACCTCTCTCCGCTCAGCCCGTTAACATCCCTCGGCCCAGCCCGACATCAAGCTCCAACCGCACCCTCCTCTCTCCTCTCGCTGACCTGCGGGTCCCACGCGTCAGCGTCGCCCCCACTGTTCTTCTTCCCCCTTTCCACCTCCTTCCTTTACAGCACACCGTCGCCACCTCCTCTCGCGACGTCCCGCCGCTCCAATCCCGCTCCGCCAGCTCTGCTCGACCGCGTCACCAGCACCTCCCCTTTCCAGCGCGGTCGCCAGCTCACCCTCAAACCCCAACGGCCGCCTCCCTTAAATACCGGGCGCCGCCACCCCTCTCGCCTTCCCAGACCGCGCCGCCACCGAGCCACTTCGGGGGAAAACCCCATCTCACCGAGAAGAGAGAGAGAAAGAGAGAGCAAGGGAGAAGAGAGAGAGAAGAGGAAGGAGTTGCCGCCACGACGCTGCCCGTGCCGCATGCCGCGTCGACACCAGGACGAGAAGGAGCAGCCCGGCCGCCAAGCCACCGTCGCCACGCCATCGAGCCGGAGGCTGCCTGCGCCAAGGAGGAGATCGTCGTCGCCCGCGCCGCCGCCGTCGCGAGGAGAAGGAGGAGCGCCGCGTCAAACCGGAGGACATCGCCGCCACACCGAGAGCCGCCATGACGTCATCAACACCGCGAGGACGAGGGGCCCGGAGCACCGTCATGCCACGGCCAAGCCAAGCCGGAGGAGCCGATGCCGTGAAGACCCGGAGCACCGCGCGGAGACGCGAAGCCGGAGGCCGTCTGTCGCCAAGCCGAACCGCGCGCCGCCGTCCACGACACCGATGCGCCGCCGTGTCTGCGTCAAACTGGCCACGACTCCACCTTCGCCCCTCAGTGAGCCAATCCAAGCCCAAGCCCCTCATTTTCCCCTTGGGTACCTGCCTGTTTGTGTGCCGCCGTTGAGCCGAGCCGCCGCCCGCCGTTCGCCGCTCGCCTTGCCTGTGACCCGGCCTTCGAGCCGGGCATACTTCTCTTGTGCAGGTGCACGCCTAGCCGCCGCGTCGTAGCCAACCAGTCGCTGCGTAGCCAAGCCCGACCACCCTGGATGCCCTTTGAGGCATTCCACCGAGCGCTCCTCGCGCAGCCTACTAGACCGCCACCGTGCCGGCCATGGCCGAGCCGTGGGCCGTGCGCAAGGCCATAGCCGCCAAGATCCCACCTTTAGACCACCTAGCCCCTCGCCGGAGCCTCACCTTCGCAGACCCCGCACCGCTTGACCCCGCGTCGCGCCGGCGCGTGCGCACAGGAGCTCCGCGTCGCGCCGGTGAGCGCGCTGTCGCGCCGTGCCAAGCCACAGAACGGCCACACGAGCCCCGGCCGCAGGAACCCTAGCTGGCCGCACGCGATCCCGCCCGGCCACGTGTCGATCCCTGAGCGCAGCCGCAAGGGGGACTACACGGTAGCCGACCGCACCAGGATCTTTTGTGGCCACCTGCGTCAGCAATGACGTCATCGACGCTGGCCCCTTTCGCACGCTGGCCCCTACACTTTTGCAGTTAGGCCCCCGAGCTTCCTCGGATTTGCATTTATACCCTTCCACCTTTGGTCCTTTTATGGAAAGCCTCCCTGGCCGGCCCTTTTAAGGTTTAGCCCCTACGTTTTAGCGCTGAGGCCCCTGACCTTTGTCAGTTTTGCAAACCAGTCCTTCCACCTTGGCAGTTTTGCATCCAGGCCCATGTAGATTTAAGAAATGGGTTTATTTTTTATAAATCCTTTTTCTTAATATCTAAAAGGGGTTAAACCTTAGATAATCCATATCTTTTCCATCCTAACTCCGTTTAATGCCAAACCAGTTGCGTTGGGTTCCTAAAATCACGCCCTACACCTCAGACCTGGCCGAGTGGCGTCCGCGGCTTAGTCACGTGACCACCACGCAAACCTAGCCGGCCAACCTATGCCTGACACGTGGCGCCGATCCGATGCCGAGTCGACCGCCACGTGGCTAACTTGTTAATGCCCCGTAGGACCGTGGGCCCACTTGTGGGATCCACTGACAGCCCGGACCCACCTGACCGATGGGCCCGCATGTTGACATGTGGACCCGCGGACCCTTTGACCGACGCGGTAACCTTTGACTCGTTGACCGAGACCTTGACCCCCTTTGACCGCTGACCTAGTCAACTTTGACCAGGTCAATGATGACATCATCAGGGCCCGTGATGATGTCATCAACCCAGACCAAGGCCTTCGCCTGCTCGACTCGTGGTTTAACCCCGAGCCGGCAGTTAACACATCCCAGTTGCTAACTTGTGTTCTAACTTTTATTTCTTTTTCCGGAATGATTTATAAATCTCAAAAATGGATTTAAACATCAGAAAATCATGATAAATCAACCGTAGCTCAGAAAAATATTAAACCAGTTTCAGTCTTTTTCTAAAATCATGACGAACACGATAGAATAGAGTTTGCTGTTATTTGGATCTTTATTGATTCTTATTTGGAGTTATTTGCTAGCAGATGTCATTGTTTATTTTTATTTGCGTCCAGTAGGATCCTTGGAGGACCCGGACTTCCTCGACGACGTCGACTACGCTGAAGACGAAGATAAGGACGTAACTCCAGGTTCACGCCCATCTTATAATTTTTACCTATTAGGCATTGCAAGTAAAATTGCTAGCGCTTCTATTGCATTGATGAGATGTTGTTGAGCCCGCATAGCCTATTTATATGTCATGATTCCTTGATTGCCTACTACACTACTATATATGATTGCTATGCTTGCATGTGTGGGATATAGTGGTGGTTTTAAACCTCTTGGCGTGAGTGTTTTGGGTGGGAAAACTTGGAGAGTTTCGAACCCCCGTCTGGAGTGAGCAGACATTAACCAACCTTCGGGTCGGGGATGGGAAGTACTTGGACAACTTCTCGAGACTGGGTTTTTGAGGCGTTGGGCGACCATACCTATAATGGGTGCTGATTCGCGGACCACGGTGGTGGATACGCATTTGGGGACTTGCTTGCTCTGGCTTAGCCTGAGTCGGATTGGACCTAGTGACATGACTTTTCACGAGCACACCGCTTACCCTTATGTGAGGGGTTCCAGCCATTCTCTTTCTCGGTGGTACCAGTTCTGAGGGAGTAGCATGTAGGATTGGGTGGTTTCTGAGCAAGCCCACGGAACATGCCCATGGGACATTCGGGATGTTCGGGATGTTCGGCACCCGGCGATTCTCGCCCTTTGTTTCCGAGACCCGTCGGCGCCTGTATGGTGCTTGAGACTCACGATCCCGGACCATGAGGGTTTACCTGTACGAGTCCTTGTCCGGGAATTCAGGCTGGTAATGTCCGGTTAGGGAGTCATGGTTGTGGGTTGCGTCTCGAGGTGGCCGTACACTACCTCGCAGCCCGAGTGGGTCCAAGTGCACACACTCTGCAGAGTTATGATCTATACGTATAGCCGCGTCCTCGGTCATGGACACCCCCTGTTTACTGGCTTTGTCTGAATAGTGTTTTGGGACTTTCTATCTCCCTCTCTTCTAAAACCACAGGTTGGGATGAGAGCTACTAGTTGAGGTTAAGGTCCGGCATTTGCCGTTGACATGGGGAGGGTCGGAAGCTTCCCCATCGACTCGAGAGGAGATGGGGGTGAGGTTGAGACGGGAGTCTGGTATGCCAGAATAGCTCGTGCTGTTGTGATATAGTTGGGAAGATGATGTTGATATTCTATATTTTGCTGCTGCTGCATAGGAAACCCAAGCCTTTCCTTGTTATACTTTTACCCTTTAGAATATAGGCCACTTAAAGCTTGCATACGGATAGTGACGTGAACCTATCCCATTCCTTAGGGATAGTTTGTGAGTTGCAGGTTAGGACTTGGTGTACAAGTCCGAAAGTGATAGATGGGTAGCGCTGCTTCGCACAAGGTTGCCTGCGGATTGAAGATGAAGACTTGAAGACTAGCTACCGCTACGCAGGATTTCCGCTTGTCGCTCAGCCCGTGAGGCTTGTATTATACTCGTATTTCCATATAGGTATGGATGTAAACCTCTTCTTGTAATTTAAATTCGTTGTATGACTATGATATTATGCTGTGATGAGTTCTGTACGTGATAGCTACTGATCCAGGGACTATCACAAGGGTACAGAGAGTCGGATTCTCGATTACGAAAATCTGGTTCGTCACAAAGATCCTAAGAGTTGTGAAAAAGACGTGATTTAAATCAACGTGACAAGATGTAGGTGATTGATCAAATATGGTGGGGCGGTAGAGCTGTGATGAGGTCGATCAACTCTTTGTTTGGGAAGGGTAGCAGTTCGGCGGAGTCCTACAAGGGGACCAACCAACAGGGGAAAAGTTGGGTTCAAGGAGTTCGTCGGCGGCTACAGGTACTTACACTTGGTCTTTTTAATTATAGTGGTTTAGTAGTTCATACTTTTTAATTTCTAATACATGTACTTACACACAACTCATTTTAATTACAGTGGAGAGGGCGGAGGAGTACTCGTAGGAGGAGGGCGCCCTCGCCTGTACCCTCTGTGCATAGCTCTAGTGCGGAGGACGACCGAGAGGAGGAGGCGGAGCAGGATGGGGAGGAGGAGGCGGAGCAAGAGGAGGAGGAGGAGGCGGAGCAGGAGGGGGAGGAGGGGGGCGGCGGGAGGGGGAGGAGGGGGCGGCGGGAGGCGACTCACCTAAAATCTGGTTGCGAGGCCCCTCTTCCCTCCCGAGACGACCCATACCTTTAGCTCAACGGCCGGTTATGGCACCCGAGCCTCCCAGGTAATTAACTTGACATGTTCTTACTAATGCTTGTTTTGATGTTTTTATGGATAATTGAAACTAATAGTTTTTCTGAATCCCTTTGGTAGGAGCTTTGAGGTTGTGGAGCCAGGTATTCACTCTCGTATCCCCAATGACGTTCTAGGCAGCTTTGCAGGATGCACTACCCTGGCATCATACAGAAAGGGGGCCGAGACCAGCCGGCATGGTCGTGGGAGGACTACACGATCACGGAGGACTTGGAATTAGATGAGAATGGGCAGGTGTTGGGAGGAAGGCGCGACGGGTGGTGACCGAACTGTGGGTAAGTATTCTTCGTATTACATTTATCAATACATCGCATTCATCAATCATTTTTGAAATTCCTAATACATCGCGTGATTTGTGCAGGATTTCTACAGGTGGCATGATGGAATGAAGAACCTGGCGGTCCAGGTGGCTGACACGGCCTGCCGCAAGTTGGTGGCCGATATGTGGTATGAGACGAAACTGTGCGCCATCATACAGTGGTGGGCTAACTTTGCGCCTAAACACGAGAGGCGGAGCGTGCCGAAAGTGGAGGCGAGAACAATGATGCTGACAAAGGAATAATTTCTACATGTAAATGTTCAACATTTAATTCCTATGATTATTTACGCACAATTTTATCTTATATGTCATACTTGAGGGCGTGCATATGCCTCCGTGGTGGCTAGCCAACTACAATGACTTAGTAAAATCACTTAGCTTAATACATTCAATATCTTCAACTTTGGACAGAAGAAGGGCCAATCAATCCAGATCTGTCACCTCTGTGGGCTCAATGGTCGTCTCCACAGGGGCTGCAGGCTCGCTCGTGGCAGGGGCCGCCGCCTCAGCCGTGGCAGGATCCGCCGCCTCAGTCGTTGCCGTGTCAGCTTCCATCGTCGTCGTCGCAGATGCCGCCCTGGGCTTGGGCTACGCGGCAGACGCATCCGCCTCCGCCGCCGGCGGACGAGTGAGTGGTATGTATCCTGGTTTCTATGTATCGACTTTGTATGAACTTGGTTCTGAACTATGGACTCATATGGACTCTGTATGAACTTGTTTATGGACTTTGTATGGATTTATGTGGTCGTGTATGGCTTATGATGTTTGTGACTTGGTGAAGCAATATATGAATTTCTGTGATGTATAAACGGTCTGCGATGTTAATTGTGATGTATATGAACTACCTGTGATTGTTTTCCGGTTTGGGGGGCATTTAAAAGCAAAATTAGCAAAAATTTGGACGGGGGTAAGCCTGTTTGCCGTGTGCAAAGTCCTGGCACACGACAAACCTTGGATCTTTGCCATGTGCCAGGGCTTTGCACATGGCAAACATCAAAGGTTTGCCGTGTGCCTAGCCACGCGGCACACGGCAAACAACAACGGCTCTTTGCCGTGTGCCTAGCCACGTGGCACACGGCAAACAACCCGTCCCGGCAGGCCACCGTTAGTTACCTTTTTTTTGCCGTACGGGACCCATTGCACACGGCAAACTAACATGGCACACGGCAAAGATCTTTGCCGTGTGCCTGAGATACGGCACACGGCAATGTTTTCTTTGCCGTCGTAGTGTTTGCCGTGTGCCATTTTGCACACGGCAAAGCCGAAAGCACATGGCAAAGGCTTTGCCGTGTGGACTTCTGGTTTTGCCGTGTGTGGGAGGCACACGGCAAACGCCAGGGCTCCCGAAGTGTGTCCTCTAAGCCACGTCATATATACTGTACGTATAAGTGAGCTTTAAAGATGGTGACAATATGTTGTAGCTGTATAACTCGGGGAGTTTATGGTGGTGACAGTACCGGAAACATGTTGATAGTCTGCCCCAAACGGTTTTGGAATGATAATGTCATGAAATCAATAACTTGATGATGCTAGAGCTTCTTCTTTTCCTGTTTTAGAATAAATCATCATATCTTGATGGTGCTAACTAATAGTTTGGGCTAAATACATCGCCAAATTCCAGAGCCATAACTGTTTTACATGCCTGTGCCCGTTTTCCAAACAACACAGCTGAGTTTTTCAGGCTATCAGTTACCTGTGCACCACGAGGTCTGAACTTGAACTGGGATTGTCACTTTTGGTGTGCCCTTTTACCATTTTGTGTTGAACGGACTATATGTATCTTGCCCAGATGATGGATAAACAAATGTATGATTCGATGGCTCAAATTTTTTGAATCACAAAAGTCGATCTTTGCAAAAGTAAAGTTCAGGACGTATCCTTGCATGAACCGAAATGTGTTGTTTTGGAGACTTGGGGCTGCTACCTGATACTTTTCAGGCCATTGAGAAATGAAAAATCGATGGGAAAACCGACAGGCACCTTGAGATTCAATCCATGCATACGAGAAGGTTTTCACCCAACAACATGAGGCGTTCTATTTTTTGCAATTTGATTATTAATGATAATCATCTGGTAACATATAAACACAACTTGCAAAATTTCCTCTTTGGTGCGTTTGACTGCATTAGGGAAGGGGAATGGGACTTTGAGGGAAACAATTAAACAAGAAGAAAACACAAAGCGGTGATCATATTGGCAATTAACCTAGATGTAATGTAACAGCTACGTTAGTGAGAGATAGAGGCAGATGACCAATGCGCAAGTGTCATTAAACATGTGTATGAAAACTGAGTAGAGAATCAGTATTAAATTTCTGCACTTGGCTACGGTGTCAATGCTATACAGTACTTAACTAAACGACCTGGCCGTTTAGGAACCATGATCATGGATTCCAAGAGGTTCTGCATGGCGTCTCCAAAGGAGTTTCAGCTTCAGACCGCCCTACAAACTCTACCAATAACGAGATGACCGATCATGCATGACACAAGTTCAGGTGGATCGATTCATTTACTGACAATAAAGACATTGTTTCCCGGAACAAAACTTGGGATTTAAAATGCCCGACAAAGCGAACAAGGTGAAAACTTAGTGTGGCGTCTTATGCCGATGCAGTGTTTAGAGTCGATTTACTTTATTACTAGTATGTTTTTAACATGAAGCCAGTTGGTTCATTTGTAGGCTTATGATCAATTTGCCATTCATGAGCTTCAACTATCTACTACCCTTTTTTTGTATTCACTCTTTTCAGCCAGTTGTCCATATATGAAGATCATCCAAGGAAGCGCGCAATCAGTGAAGTCTTTTGGCATAAATGCCTCATGTGCCAGGAGAAGGCGCCTAAAATGTTTGTAGATAATCTTTTATTTTTTTTTGCTTTCGTTGCTCTAGCCTTCCAAGCTGGATTTGCCTTGATATTACTTTCATACTTATCACATATTCTTTTTGTAGATAATCTTTTATTTTTTAATTCTGGACGAAATGCATGCATGATTGTCAATGTGATAATGTACGTATAATCGTTTTCCCTGGATGTCCTCTAAGCCACGTCATATATACTGTATAAGTGAGCTTTAAAGATGGTGACAATATGTTGTAGCTGTATAACTCACGGAGTTTATGGTGGTGATAGTACCGGCCGGAAACATGTTGATAGTTTACCCCAAGCAGTTGTGTAATGATAATGTCAAGAAATCGATAACTTGATGATGCTAGAGCTTCTTCTTTTCCTGTTTTAGAACAAATCATCATATCTTGATGGTGCTAACTAATAGTTTGGGCTAAATACATCGCCCAAATTCCAGAGCCATAACTGTTTTACATGCCTGTGCCCGTTTTCCAAACAACACAGCTTGAGTTTTTCAGGCTATCAGTTACCTGTGCACCACGAGGTCTGAACTTGAACTGGGATTGTCACTTTTGGTGTGCCTTTTTACCATTTTTGTGTTGAACGGACTATGTATCTTGCCCAGATGATGGATAAACAAATGTATGATTCGATGGCTCAAATTTGTTGAATCACAAAAGTCGATCTCTGCAAAAGTAAAGTTCAGGACATATCCTTGCATGAACCGAACTGTGTTGTTGGGGCTGCTACCTGATACTTTTCAGGCCATTGAGAAATGAAAAAACCATGGGAAAACCGACAGTCACCTTGAGATTCAATCCAAGCATACGAGAAGGTTTTCACCCAACAACATGAGGCGTTCTATTTTTTTTTTCTGCAATTTGATTATTAATGATAATCATCTGGTAACATAAACACAACTTGCAAAATTTCCTCTTTGGTGCTTTTGACTGCATTAGGGAAGGGGAATGGGACTTTGAGGGAAACAGTTAAACAAGAAGAAAACACAAAGCGGTGATCATATTGCCAATTAACCTAGATGTAATGTAACAGCTACGTTAGTGAGAGATAGAGACAGATGACCAACGCGCAAGTGTCATTAAACATGTGTAGAGAGAATCAGTATTAAACTTCTGCACTTTGGCTACGGTGTCAATGCTATACAGTACTTAACTAAACGACCTGGCCGGTTAGGAACCATGGTCATGGATTCCAAGAGGTTCTACGTGGCGTCTCCAAAGGAGTTTCAGCTTCAGATCGCCCTGCAAACTCTACCAATAACGAGATGACCGATCATGCATGGCACAAGTTCAGGTGGATCCATTCATTTACTGACTATAAAGACATCGTTTCCCGGAACGAAACTTGGGGTTTAAAATGCCCCACAAAGCGAACAAGGTGAAAACTTTGTGTGGCGTCTTATGCCCATGCAGTGTTTAGAGTCGATTCACTGTATTATTATATCTTTTTAATGTTAGAAATATTTGTGATCTCGGTTTAACAACTGAGAGAACACCTTCTCACGTACGAAACATCCACCTAAACGTATGTGATTAGGACTCAGGTGCTGTGATCGGCAAGCACACCTAAATGTATCCTACTAGGACTCGGCCCCTGTCCCGCAGTGCTATATATATAAGTTAGAAGGGGTGCCCATACACCCCAATCTATCTCAATCTGTCTAATCTCGCGATTAGACAAAACACCGGTCAATTAAGGCACTGAAGGGATTGGAAGCACGAGATCCCTGTCTACTCGTCAAGGTGACGTCCAGGAGCTGCTGCATCAAGATCTTCGTCAAGGAGAGAGCCCTAAAAACTCTCACGCTGGTGAAGATCAACCTCTACTTCATCTACATCAAACCATCTACGACTACAGATGGCATCACAAGGCTCTGGTTAGTCTAATCTAAGTTTTTCGCATTAAGTTAATTAGTGATCATGATTAGACTAAGATTAAGATCCTGTTTATGTCAATGTCAGTTTAATTAAAACTAACAATTGGTATCAGAGCCATCTTAGTTCTAACTTGATCCTAATCCAGAGCTATAAGTTTAAGCCTCTGTTTATGCAGAATTGTTCACGTGAAATTAAGCTTGTTTATGTGGAATTAGCTTCCTGCAGTAGAGCTTCACGTGTAACTACAGTAGATTGGATCTGTTATGCTTGTTCGTGAGCAATTAGTAATGATGCAGATCAAATTCTGTGCAAATTGATGACGAATTAGCCCACCTAAAATTAGTCGTCCTGTGCATATCAGTTTTGCGTACGTGCAAATTAGTTCCATGCAGTTATTGTTTAAGCAAGTCACTAGTAATTAAGTTCTAATCTGGTTCGGCTTCACAATTTAAGATGCAATTAATCTGATGCAATTGTTCAGTACCGAATTGGATTCCAACGTGGTTCATTAATGCTTAAGTTAGCATATCAGTACAACATTAGAGCCCTAATTTCATGTTTAAGTTGAAACTACGATATCGTGCTAAGTGATGATGCTAATTTGGTGCCTAAATTAGCAAATTAGCACCCTATTAAAGTTTAATTGCATGGTTAGTGGAGCAATTAGGGATCTAGGGTTACTGCTCATCACGATTGTCCCTGAAATTAGATGGGATTAAGCTCAAAATCCGCGCAATCAGTACTCGATTCTTGCAATTGAGATGAGCATAAGCAATTAGAAGGAGGGGAATCGCAAGAATCTCGGATTCATCAAAGAAATTTTTCCCAAATTTGAAAATCCCCAAATTAGTCAAACCCTAACCCTAGGGTAGGCAACTCACCTGGACGTCGGCCGCGCGTGGCATGAGCACCGCCGCGTGTGGACGACGACATCCTCACCGAGCGGCTGCATCAGCGAGGCACGCGGGCCATAAGACCAGCGCGCGCACCTCGCAGCAGCCGCAACGGCGTGCCTCGGGCCGCCTCTTGTCGAGCGTTGCGGCACCACCGTGCCGCACACGGGTCTCCTCGCCGGCGTCATGCCGGAGCGGGAGGAGTCCATGCTCCGCTCGCCGCGCTTTCGCCCGCCACCGCTACGGCGCCCAAGCGGAGCCCCTGGACGGCGGCGCGCGCGACCTAGTCGCACGCGTCCTCCGGCCAGAGGTCCCGCGAGGGATGCCTGCGGCTCCGACGGCGAGCTCGTGACGGTAGCGGCGGCGCTCGATCGGATCGAGTGGAGGAGATCGGGAGAGGAGAAGGGGACTTAGCAGAGTGACGGGCGGTTAGGGTTCGGCCGGCGCTTTTTTTTACCGAACTGACAACCTCGTCTGTCGGATCGCATCAACGGACAGGATCCGCTCCGCGTTAGGGTTGCGGGAGGAGGCAGGCCGGGCCGCACCTGGGCCGTTTAAGTGGGCCACGGTCGCTGACTGGGCCAAGCGTAGAGCGAGGCCACGTTGCCATGAGTTTGGGCCGAGCCGAGTTTGAGCGCGCACGGGGAGTAATGGGCCGCTGCCGGGCCTAATCTGTTTACAGGCTGAATTCAAAGTTGCCTTGAGCCTGTTTTTCACGTTGTGTTTTTTTTTTGTTATTTCTGTAAGCATAACTTGAGTTTTGATTAAGCCTTTTAACGGTTATTCACAAACATTGAATAATTAGCTGTTTACGCAAGGAAATAAGTTGATTACTACGTATTAGTGGTGTAATATTGTGATTAAAGTATCCCATATTGTTTTAAGGCTTTTCTTTAAGAATAAAGTTTTGGGAATATTTTGCTAAAAATATTTTTTAAAGCTTTGGGCTATTAGCTTCACAAGCCTCATTTATGATCAGTGCAAATTAAATTTCAATGATATTTATGCGTTGTGCACGTTGAGTTTTATGATCTTATTAATTAATGGTGCTTTTTTTATTACATAAATTTTTTGTGCACTACTTCGGCATGATAAGCTTTAAGTTTAAGTTTATGTTAATTTTTTTTAGAATAAGTTGGTTCATTTAAAGTCTCCATTACGTTTAAGAATAAGTATTGCATTAAATTGTTTTTATATCGGCTGAAATTATTTTTCCACCAAGTACAATTATGATGCTCTCTAATCGAATGGAACCATCGAGAAGTTTGGTTAGAGTACACTCGTAATTAATTCTGACCATCGTTGTTTTAGTTATGAGTTAATGATAAGTTTCGTTTGTTTTCTGCCCATCAGTGATGCAAATTGAAACTTATATGCATGATTTTAATCAGATCATCGTAGGGTTAATTTCGTGCTTTTATGTGCATCTTGTTGTGCTATTATTGAAACATTATGTTTTATTACAATTTTCAGCTGAGAATATTGCAGTCCTATTAAGTGGCATCATCGCTCTTAATGGCAATAATTTTCATGCCTGGAAGAGAGATGTGCAGGAGGTTCTCATGCTCTATGACCTCCATCATGTATTTTGTAAGGATAAACCTGTTGCTCCTACTGTTGATAGTTTGGACTGCTCATGAGTTTGAGAAGTACGCTATCGACACTGAGAAGTGGGAGAAATCTAACAGAATTGCTAAAATGATCATTAAGGAATCGATCATAGAAAGCGTAAGGGGAGGAATTCCTGACAAGGAAAATGGAATTGAGTTGGATGCTAAGGAACTACTAAAGTCAGTTGAGGAAAATTATGCAAGTTCCTATAAGATGTATACCAATGTCCAGATTACGAAAATGTCATCACGTTATGATGGTGAAAGTGGAGTCATGAGTCACATTCTGAGCATATGTGGCATAGCAAATGAGTTAAGATCACTTGGAATAGACATCTCTGATGAATTCCTTGTGGAAAGTATTATGTCATCTTTGTCAGCTCGTTATGCTCCTATCAAGTCTAGCTACAACACAAATAGGGAGACATGGAGCATTCTTGATTTCATTAGCTACGTAAATGATGAAGAAGTAGATCCATAAGTAAGCGGCTGCAAATTATGTTGATAATGTTGTTTCATTATGGCTAAATTCTTAGCAAATTATTATCCCTTAATGGTGGACTAAGGTGCGATGTGCACATCACTTGCAGATTATGCATAAGGAACCATAAGAAGAAGGGGAGCAAAGGATTATTGATGAATAAAGTTGAAGTCCAAGCGTCATGAAATTCTTGTTAGAATTAGCTAGTGGCTCCAACAATAAGCTTGATGATGTAAATATTTTAAGAGAAATCTTAGTTATTTCGTGATAAGGCTTGTCACATTATGTTTTGGTGATAATGTTGAAAGCATCGTCAAATTTAAGCTATCATTTATTTTGCCCTTTGGTAAAGTTTTATGTGCTCTTCTTATTTAGTATAAGTATGTGATGTGTGTATAAGAAAAGGACAAGACCTTTTCGAATTTTGTGGCTCACTAACGTTTTGACCACAATTTCGAAGGGGAGAATGCAATGTCTCATCAGTAAAGAAATTCTCCAACTATTAAAAACAATACACCTATTGTACTAAGGGAAAATAAGCTAAGGAAATTAAGAAGCTATAAGTTCTCGCTATGTTCTTATTTGCCCATAAAGAATGAATTTAATATTCAAAAGGCTGAAATAGAAACTCGGCATGAATAAAGGGTGAATATATTGTGAGACATGCTCACTAAAATACCATTGTGGTAGGAGTAATACTCCATAATTACCAATTATCTTAAATTAGTTAGTGTGACTTTGTCCATTATTCTAGCCATCGCGGATTAGTGGATACATGTTCACAAGTTTTGTTGTTCTTGTTCTTTTCTGGCCATCGCTGGGTGAACTAGTTCAATAGAACCAGAGATTTTTGAAGTATGGTTTGTGTTCACCATTCTGGCCATCGCTGTTTGTGAATACTTAATCATAGCTTTGCTACTCTAGTTCATTTTCTAGCCATCGCTGTGGTGGGTTAGATTGGCAGAGGAAGATCATTAGTGGTATTTAAGCAAGACAAAAGTAATGTCATGCTAAAATAAAGAATTAAAGAGCTACCATTTGTGGATACCCAAATAAGTTTAAGGGACACCATCTTCACTGTTCTAACCGTTTCACTAAGTTTGTTGCGACAAGATAGCTGTATTCTAAAAGGATGCAGAGATCAGTGGGAGTCAGTGGGAGCTCACAAAGGAGGTAGAGAATTCTTGAGGAGATATGGGATTGTTTTTCCTGTACCAATGATTTAAGATAAATTAATTATCATATTTATTATTTGTGCTATAAGTTAGTATGATCTCCATTTACTACTAAATTTCGTTGAGGTTTTTCATTAGTTGATTAACCTTATTAGGAAAAGTAGCAATAAATTACTTTAAGCACAAAAGAAAAGAGCCTCTAATTGTTTTGCAAATTACAATAAGAAGGCCATAATTGAGTCTATAAGCTTTAACCTATAAGTATGGGTTTTAATAGTAATTTCTGATGGATTCAAAACAGTAGGCTATAAAAGGGTCTACAAATTTTGAGAAGTGATTCCAAAAGAAAATTAAATACTAAGTTTGTAACTCACCGTGATGTTTTATAATATCATGGACATTATGTTTTTAAGATTAAGGTGGAAAATTAAATGTCCTAATGCTCTAAGTATATGTTGCTCTATTAAGTGAAGTAGCAATAAGTGTATGCTACAAGAGAAAGAGTTTATTATATCATTAAAATTAGATATAAGAGATACCTTAGTGAAAGCCTCTTATATTGTAGGCATTAAAGATACACTAAGATTGGACCAAAGTGAGTGTTGGGATTTTGTCACTATAAAAGCATAAGTTGAGAAATTGCTTAAGTGACATTATATGTGAAAATACAAAGCCACGCCTATTTATTTGCGTAATGTTGCAAATTAATTTTAATTATCATAAGTATAAAGATTAAGAATAAATAAAGGAAGACGTTCCCTATGCTTCAATTATTAGAAGCTATATGCTAAAGTCTATAAGTAACTGATTTAGCATTATAAGCCGGAATGCTTGACAAAATTTATTAGTTATGATCCAGAGGAGGTCCACTGAAAAAAAAAGGTGCTAAGAGATTAAGTCACCGAATAACATGCTTATTTATTGTAAAATATTCAGATAAGATTTTGTGAGAGTCTATGGATGTAAAAGTGCACAATTAGATTATGTCCTTCACTCTTGCAGACATGAGCAATTCTGCAAAAACGCTCTAAACAGAATTAGTATAATTATAAGGCCAATTTTGTATAGCATGTTCTAATCAGGCAGGCATAAGAATTATATTCCGGTATTAATAAATAATTGACATTGATTTATATAATACTACTGTGATTTAATTGCAGTATTATTTCAAGTAGCGACATAATAATTGATGGTGTCAAGCCCATTAATAATTATGTATTGTGTTGTGAAAGAAAGATCCCAAGATCGAGTCGTTATGCTTGAGAAGGCGCTAAGTAAAATGCTGGCAACACGACTTACTAAAGATTTTCTACTTATCCTATTGTTCGCAAAGTTAGTTTGGATTTGTGGATGATCTCTAGTTCTGATTACTGGGATAGGCCGTATTAACTCCCAATAAGTTAATAAGCATTCTAACAAGGTATTACAGTAAACTTTGGTTAATGGGGTCCTAGTAGCAATCTATTGACTACTATCGACGTATTAGCTGGGTCTTATTGTTATACTGAGTTTGAACATAAGTTTAAAGCGAACATCAGTTGTTAGCGTTCGATCAAGTGGGAGAATGTTAGAAATATTTGTGATCTCGGTTTAACAACTGAGAGAACACCTTCTCACGTACGAAACATCCACCTAAACGTATGTGATTAGGACTCAGGTGCTGTGATCGGCAAGCACACCTAAACGTATCCTACTAGGACTCGGCCCCTGTCCCGCAGTGCTATATATATAAGTTAGAAGGGGTGCCCGTACACCCCAATCTATCTCAATCTGTCTAATCTCGCGATTAGACAAAACACCGGTCAATTAGGGCACTGAAGGTATTGGAAGCACGAGATCCTTGTCTACTCGTCAAGGTGACATCCAGGAGCTGCTGCATCAAGATCTTCGTCAAGGAGATAGCCCTAAAAACTCTCACGCTGGTGAAGATCAACCTCTACTTCATCTACATCAAACCATCTACGACTACAGATGGCATCATAAGGCTCTGGTTAGTCTAATCTAAGTTTTCCGCATTAAGTTAATTAGTGATCATGATTAGACTAAGATTAAGATCCTGTTTATGTCAATGTCAGTTTAATTAAAACTAACATTTAACACGAAGCCAGTTCGTTCATTTGTGGGCTTATGATTAATTTACCATTCATGAGCTTCAACTATTTACTACCCTTTTGTATTCGCTGCTTTTCAGCCAGTTGTCCATATGGTATGGTGGTGGCAGAAGAGAGAGTAGAGAGAAAAGGATGAGGATGAGCAATTTACTTTTTTTTGCGCATAAATTTCTTTAGCACCGAATGGTATTTAGCACCGGTGCTAAAGGCTGCCTTTAGCACCGGGTATTTCAACCGGTGCTAAAGTGCCAATCTTTAGCACCGGAACATTAGCACCGGTGGAAAACCCGGTGCTAAAGGAGTTTGCCAACCGGTGCTAATGTCTTGTTCTCTAGTAATAATGAGATGTCCGATCATGCATGGAGAATTACTTTCATACCCTACAAACTCTCCAAAGGAGGTTCCGTCATGGTGTCTCCAAAGATATATTGTTTCCTGGAAGCAAACTTGGGATTTAAAATGCCCGACAAAGCGAACAAAGTGAAAACTTTTGTGTGGCGTCTTATGCGCCCATACGGTGTTTAGAGTCAATTCACTGTATTATTATATGTTTTAGCATGAAGCCAGTTCGTTCATTTGTAGGTTTATGATCAATTTGCATTGTCATCCATGAGCTTCAACTATTTACTAGCCTTTTGTATTAATTCACTGCTTTCAGCCAGTTCTCCATATATGAAGATCATCCAAGGAAGGGCACAATCAGTGAAGTTAAGTCTTCTGGCATAAAAATAACGCCTCATGTGCCAGGAGAAGGCTCTTAAAATGTTTGCTAGGGACAGAAGAACATGTCTCTGGAGAAGGGGCGCGTACAGTAAGCCCATACCGGCTCTGAAGAAACGAAAGCAGCAGCCAACATGAGCAGAAGCTCAGCTGGCTAATCCAACATCCCTCTCTAAATTTATGCCCATTTCATCAACTCGTCAATCCTCAAGCTCGCCGAGGAAGAGAAGAGGAGGAGGAAGAAGAAGAGAGCAGCAGCTGGACGCATCATCCATCCAATGGAGCAGAGCAGAGCAGAGCAGCAGAGCAGAAGAGGGAGGAGAGAGGGGCTGAATGGAGAAAAAGGAGGTTTGCCTTTCCCTCCTATCACAGAAGTTTTGGGGATTTTGGGGGCCCGGCCCGTGAACGTGAATCTTCGCGCGAGCAAGATAGCCTGCGAGCAGAAGCGGCCAATGAGGACCCTATCTTAAATCTCCACCATTCCACCCTTATCAACCCCTGCCTCTCAACCCTCGCTATCGTTCCCTCCCTCCCCTCTGCACTCGCTCTTGCTTGCTCCCCTGGTCACCTCCCGGTTTGGCAACCTCCCCCCTTTGTCCTCTATCCTTTCGCTCTCCTACCTTCTTCTCTTATCCCGATAATGGCAACCCCCAGTGCTCACTGAACACCTTCCTGCTCTATTCTCTTTCGCTTCGGTGGCACCGGTGCTCGCAGGAGAATTACCACTTTTGCATAGCCTTTGAGGCAGGTTGGCAGGCACAGGGTGTGTGCTCTGAGAGGAGCAGCACAGGAGCTGGGCGCCAGCGCCCATTGGTAAATTCTTTGGACCTCCTGCTGTTTGTTAAGCGACTCATGCTCCCGTTGCTCGGCTGCTCGTGAACATTGCGTGCCCAGCTTTGGTTTTATTACTTGAACCAAAGTTTCCTGTATTGGCCCTTACGCTTCATGCCAATACAGGAAACTTTGGCTTGCCTTCACGCTGTTTATTTCTTCATTATTTTGGCTTTCTTGTGTTTGTTGTATGCTCTGAAATTCGAGCACGCACACGACATCGGCCACTTAAGGAAGCCTCACGACGAAGCAGCAGCGGGCTTTTCTGCCTCTGCGTGAATTGCTTAAGTTCATTGTGTATGTGCTTGCCTGTGTCCATTACGTCATTTTGTTGTTCCTGTTATCTCTTAGTTCCTTGTTAAGTACATATGCATGCTTATAGTGAAATAAACTTAGCATCTCACTCAGAGAGGGTGCCAGTCGTGTTCTTTGCACACTCTGTTTCTGCAGAGCACAATTGTCTTTGTTTGGCACCTGCAAACGCACCTATGCTTCTCATGTCCACAGGTTCCGCCGCCTCGGAGTCCTTATCCCTTTGTAGTTGGCCAGAAAACAGAACTGACTAAAAAAATTCCATTTTACCTATTTTGCCTTATGCATTAAACTCGTAGCGTATGTGTGCACAAGTCAAAAAGTTAATCCTTGTGAGAACAGGAGAGACGAAATTTAATAAATATGTTAAACTAGTTGCTTGCTGTTCTTTCTTACACCATCGGCGTTTCCCATTTTTTCTAGTCAATGTTATTCGTGGGCCGAGCAGATACAAGAAAACACGACGAGTATTTCTCTGTCACGTCTCGCTGTTATTATGAACATGGTATGCCCACATGTCAAGGACAGCTCCCCTAATTTGTCCTCACTGTACTTTTTCCGGAACTGGTCTCTGTAACAACTAACAATTTCATCACGCTCGACCTCTTCTCTTCAACTCAAAAACATGTGCCACACACACGCATGATTCTCTTCTGACAGCCGTGTGAAAACATATAAACCTGGTGTGTGTGTGTGTGTGTTTTGCTCCGGTGATGGGTTCATGGCGACGTCATTAGTTATTAGTACAGCCATTTGTTAACAATCCTATCATCATATCATTATGATGCCATCATATACTAGGATAGAAGGGAGAAAGTAGTGCCTTTTCTTTTCAGTAGTTTGGCGGTCATGATGATCAATTGTTAAGCAATAAGCATGCGCCGTTCTGAAGTACTGAAGATAGAAAGCCGGTGGTATTAAATCTTTTCTCAGCAACTGAAGATGGAAAGGTTCTGAGGCGTATTAGTTAATTTCAGTGTATCTAGTGAAAGTGGCCAAATCTTGCTGCATATCCCACTACAGTACTTTTTTACATCCTAGTGCTTGACAGACATTCTATAGTGTCAAACTTTCTGAACAGCAATTTATGTTTTGGTTTTGCATCTGTTGTGCAGTTGGGCCGATTGAGCTGAGCTTGCTCACCGTTGGGCGTGTGCATGGCGCCCAAGAGCAAGCGTGGGAAGGCCAAGGGCGAGAAGAAGAAGAAAGATGAGAAAGGTGATTGCTTTTGATGTCCATAGTTATCTAGGCATAATTCATGATCAGGTGGTATGATCGTGGAGCTTACCGATTAACATTTTTCTTCTTGTGGTTTCTAGTTCTCCCGGTGGCCATTGACATCACTGTGAACCTTCCGGACCAGTCTAATATTATTCTGAAGGTTTGTCTTCCATGTCACCAACGTAGTCGTTCACATATAGCAATCTTCTCATTTATCCTCGTTAAACTATACAATATAATGATAACATAATTCTCGACTAAACGCGCATAAAAAATATGGAATAAATGATTTTTATTGAGAGACATAGGATTAAAAGTTTCAGCTTGTACTTTATTTGTTGCATATACAAATTACAGATCCCTAGCATTGAAGATAATATTGTACTTTTGTTTAGTTCTTATGTTCTCAACTGTAAATCATAATGTAATGTTCTCAACTGCAAACCATATGTGAACTACAAACTTCAGAATTACAATAATCATCTCTGGGCCGTATTATTCATGATTTTGCTCCATATTTGTATTCTCATGTGTAGGGGATTTACTTTTGTTTAGTGCTTATGTTCTCAACTCTAAATCATAATGTAAACTACAAACTTCAGAACTACAATAACTAGCTCTGGGCTGTATTCATAATTTTGCTCCATATTTGTCTTCTCATGTGCAGGGGATTTCAACGGACAGGATCATCGATGTGAGGCGGTTGCTCTGCGTCAACACGGCCACTTGTGCCATCACAAACTACTCCCTCACACATGAGGTATGTTTCAGTAATCAGTATCTTCTGCCAAGTAGTCATAGGGGCAGCATCTGAAAGTCAATCCATGGGTTGGTCGAAAAACAAAATTCCACAAGAAATAGACTCCTTCCTCTTTCCTAGCAATCTGCATGGTTATTCGTATATAATTTATAAGTTAAATTGACTGAAATTTGTACCTCAACACCTACCGTGTGACTCTATAAAAAACCATAGCTGGACCTATCTTCACCTTAGCTAGCCTACTTGCATGGTTGCATGCTTCCGGGAATTTCCAAAATGGTGATGAGTGCATAGCGATGATTCATTTTATTTTGCATCCTTATCTTTTTTTTATTATTTGTTGCAGACGCGTGATGGTCCATTGAAGGATGCTGCTGACATCGCAACATTGAAGCCATGCACGCTCACTTTGGTGGAAGGTAAAATAATGATCGATGTCCTCTGTTGCAGTATCATGAGGTGATTACATGTAGGAAAGGGCTTTATACTTACGTGCTTCATCTTGAATGCTAATTCTTTGGAAATATTCATATGACGCATGAACGGAACACCAAATGCTCTCATTCACTGGACGTCTGGACCTATAGGTTTATAACAGGAAACAAAAGTGAAATAAAGAGCAATCATTTTGATTTAGTAGCTAACTGAATATTAATGTATATTAGGCCTCGATGGTGGCTTTGCAATCATCACCCAAAGGGGGCGGGTTCAGCGGCATCTCCTGCCTAGTCAATCTTTAATTTAGGTTTATTATGATTTTGAACATTGCAAAATAAGATACTAAAATTATAACTTGAGCTTTTTGTTGCAGAGCTATGAGAGCTCTTTAAGTGCAGAAACATGCACACATAAGTTAACAAACATATAATTTTGTATGACTCGTGGGGTCGTGGTCATATGTTTTACTCTCTTCGTCCCGAATTATTATTATTTTTAAATCAACTTCGTTTCAAATTATATTTCGTTTTGATATTTCTAATTATAGTTTTGTTGTGCATCTAGACATAGCGCTTATCTTATTGTAATAATTAAGAACCTAGATATGCCAAAACAAATATAATTTGGAACGATACATTAGACAATTATTAGTAGACAATTAGATTTGATCAACTGTGACTAGTGCTGGGTTGGCTATCACACGTTTTGCGAGCTTCATATCCACCTGACCCATCATTACTCAATCATTTTTCCAAGTTTATGATTTATGGAACATTTTTTAAGTTCATTCCAAAAATCTTCCTATTCTTCCTCTTTTGTCTCCTCATGTCAGAAAATCAAATCCGCTCAGCACCCCCAAAAACCATGCCCTCGAATCCTCGATTCCAAAAGCATTTATTATTATTTTTTAAAAATTACAATATATGTTTTAAAAGAAAATCATCCTCCTTTTCTAAAAAAAGAAAATCATCCTCTAACCAGCCAGAGAGACCTTCCTTTGAAAGAAAATGCAAATACCGTTCTAACAAATTACGTCCTTTTCCCGTTAGAATTTCTCGAAATACTGGTACTGAAAAAGTGAAAATCATAAAAAAATGCAGAGGAGTACAGCGAGGAGAGTGCGGTGGAGCACGTCCGGCGGCTGCTGGACATCGTCGCGTGCACCACCTCCTTCGGCCCCGCGCCGCCACCTCCTCCTCCGCTGTCTCCTAAGGACGCCGATGCCGCCAAGGAGTCCTCCAGCTCCGGCGCCACCCCCAAGGGCGCCGCCTCCGGGTCCTCGGGCGGGCGCCGCACGGCCTCGCCGTCCAAGGAGTCGTCGGCCGATGCCGCGAAGGAGGCTGCGGCCAAGGAGTCCGCGGCTGCGGCGGAGCTGGAGGCCGAGACGAGCGGCGCGTGCCCCCGCCTCGGCGCCTTCTACGAGTTCTTCTCACTCGCCAACCTGACGCCGCCACTCCACTGTAAGTGGCAACCTCTCACTAATTCCAATCTGAACTACCGATCTTCGCGCATTGAGTGCTCATTTTGCTAGAGCGTAGAGCCGCTCATTTTTTTACCTGCATTTTTCTAAACTTTTGATTGATTCCAGTTATAAGGCGAGCGTCACAGCCTCGGCAGGAGGAGCAGCCTTCGGATGACCATCTGTTCTTTGTCGAGGTATGAAATGGCTCAATGATGCGTTTATTTTTATTTTTTTTCATTGGCTTCGTTGGGATAAAGGTCCCCCCCTGATTTGCCGTGTAATGTGCTGGCCTTAATCAGAGAATCATTGTCTGCTTTGCAGGCAAAGCTATGTAGTGGAAAATTCGTTGTTGTCGAAGCTCGAAGAAAGGGATTCTTCAGTTTGGGGAAGCAGCGAGTCTTGTGCCATAACCTTGTTGACCTTCTGAGGCATCTTAGTAGAGCGTTTGATAATGTTCGTCTACCTCACTGAACTTCCTGATTTTGTTATGATTTCTATTATAGGGTAATAGTAGCTTGAATGCCAAAGGTATTGACCTTATTATTTAGTTCCCACTTCGATTATTGCTTTTCCTGAACAATAGAAGAGGTAATTGCTAGTACAGAGAGATTTTACCGATCTCCTTTACTTTTCATCGAAATAATTAATGTCTGCGTGTGAAGAGCTTTCTTCATCATTGGAAAACATTTAACTGCCAGCAATTTTAGGATTATGACAATAAAAACTTTTTCTAAGATTATGAGCCAAAGAAAATCTTTGTCTTATGCTATTTTAATCGTACCACTAACATACTGCCCCCGAAAGTAATTATCTTGCACATCTTTTATGAGCTTTTGATGAGAAACATTTGAATCATAAGCTGCAACGGTGCAGCATAAGGTTTCTAATCCCAGGCAGTTATAAGTTGCAAGATTGTCCATCACACTTGATGTTTCATACTGCTATTTCATTACTTCTAATTTAAGCTCTATTCTTTTTGTTGCTTTGATATAGGCTTATGAAGATCTTATGAAGGCATTTTTGGAGCGAAACAAGGTTTGCTGTAATCTTTAAGTTATCTTTTCAATTCATAATTTTGTTGGCATTGTTGGAAACTTGCAAGGTTGGAGCTAGAATTAAAATCAAACCAAACCTACGTCTAGTAGTGCCTTCTTAACCTCTTTCTCTCCAATGTATTGATTTTAAAGTAATATTCCTTTACTGTCTTGGTTCTATGCCTAGGGCTACAGCTGTAGTTACCATAGGCCTGGTTCGACCTCTAGAAATTATCTCACATTAGTTGTATCAGAACTATGTTATAGTCAGAAGTGCTGTAGAATATACATGAGAACAGAGCTAGATAAATTTTAATGTACTTTCACTTCAAGTAAAATATAAAATTTTGGTTGTGTTCTGGCCTTTAGGGAATACCTTACCTACTTGTATAGATATGCTCATGTAGCTTCATAACATGATTCTTCCATTTTCTTCTTAATATAATGATATGCAACTCTCCCGCATCTTCGAGGAGAAACATGTTTCTTCTAAATTGGCCGCGTTATAGTACTGTCTGATTTTGTTGAAGCACCTTAATTCACAGTGATATCTTGCAAATTTGTTGCATCTTTGTGACTAAACTTTGCTGCATTTATGTTTGGTAAATCTTTTTTCGTATTCCATTGCAGTTTGGAAATTTTCCTTATGGATTTCGTGCAAACACATGGCTGGTTCCTCCAATTGCTGCTCAGTCACCATCAACGTTTCCTCCTCTTCCTGCTGAGGATGAGACTTGGGGAGGCAGTGGAGGTGGTTGGGGAAGGGATGGGAAAAGCGACATGTTGCCATGGGCAGATGAATTCCTTTATCTGACATCCATGCCTTGCAAAACTGCTGAGGAGAGGGAAATTCGTGACAGGAGAGCATTCCTACTTCACAGCCTCTTTGTTGATGTTGCCATCTTTCGGGCTATTGCAGCAGTAAGGCATGTAATGGAGAGTACGGAGATATCAGCATCAACCAAGGTAGATGAGGTTTTGTATTTTGAGACAGTGGGAAATTTTAGCATCACTGTCACAAGAGATTCTTCAGATGCAAGCTGCAAGTTGGACACTAAGATAGATGGAAGCCAAGCTACGGGAATGGACTCTAAGAATCTTGCAGAAAGGAACCTTTTGAAAGGAATAACTGCAGATGAAAACACAGCTGCCCATGTATGATTTCTAAATTAAGGTTGCCTTGTCCATATTCTGCATGAAATGTAGTGCTTAATTTTCTCTTTATTTTTCAGGATGTTGACAGTTTGGGCATTATCAACCTTAGATATTGTGGGTATGTTGCAGTGGCAAAGGTGAACAATATGGACAAAACCAAAGTGACCTCTTCTATTAAGCCAATAAATATCGCAGATCAACCTGAAGGTGGTGCACATGCATTGAACATTAACAGGTTAGTAACAAGAGTAGCAATGCTTCTATATCATTTTCTAGATTTAGTTTGCAAGCTTCACCCTATATTTATCTGTTGTTGATGAACTTCTGCTCATTCATTTAGTTTGAGGATGCTCCTTAATGAAGCCAATTCAACTGGAGAGAAAAAGATATCAAGCCTTTCACAAAACCATAAGCATGAAGAACTAACTACGGCACAGACTTTTGTTGAGAAATTGTTGAGAGAAAGTCTTCAAAAGCTTGAGGAAGAGGAAAATGAGAAACAATCATTTATGAGATGGGAACTTGGTGCCTGTTGGGTTCAGCATTTGGAGGATCAGAAAAATTCTGATAAGGACAAGAAGCAGGGCGGTGAGAAGGATAAGAAGAAAACAGTGGACAAATCTCTGAAAGAGACAAAGATTGAAGGGCTAGGGAAGCCTCTCAAAGCCCGGAAGAACTCGAAAAATGTTGATACCGCTGACGTTGGATCCTCATTGGGAGCCAAAAGTTCTGCAGAAGGTCAGAAAGACAAGCCATCCGATACTGAATTACCTCAAGGAGAGTCTAATGCTTCGGAGAATGAAAATCTGCTGAAGGATTTATTACCAGAATCTGCCTTTACAAGGTTGAAAGAATCAGAAACTGGGCTCCACCAGAAGGTATGCATTGCATTTCATTACAACTGAAAAGTCAAATTAGCTATTTGTTGCTTTGTATTGTGTTGATGGTATCCTCTGAGATGTTGATGAAGGATTAAACAATCTTTTCATTGTGATATATGTCTTTGGGAGCCATTATGTATAGCTAGTAACTTTAGGTTTCTGTGGCACATGATTATGTTGGCTGATGGAATGATTTCAAGCTGAGCTGTCGAGAAGTTAAGAAAATGGTTCTTTCCTAACCCATAACATGAAATTTGTGGACTGTCACTAGGTATAGGCAACCTCAAATGTGAATTTTTGTCAATTCAGTTCTTCTACACAACTGATATGTTTAAACATGCACTAGTTAGTTGTCGGACAAACTTGTGCTAGGAAAGCTCTTAGAAATACTATTATTTTTTATTTATAAAAAGAGTACTATTCTTTTTTTCTATTATCCATTTACTTTGTGCTTCAGTCTTCTGCTCAGCTCCTTCTATTTTGTAAAATGAAACTATATTTTTCTCTGAAAGAAAGATAATTAGTTTTCATACAGTGTTTGTGTTTATCTTGATTAGCTGATGCTGTTGTATTTTACTGTTCCTGATTACCAAACACTCATTATATCATAATCGTGCATGAAGATTGTAGACTAACCTTGTTTGTTCTACAGTCACCAGCTGAGTTGATTGAGATGGCTCTAAAGTACTATGATGAAGTCGCGCTTCCTAAGCTGGTATGTGTCAATATATGAGATAATGATTTTTTATGGAAAAGCGAGGGGACATCTTCTCCCTTTGGTCAAGTGTTTTATGAGATTATGAGTGATGCATAGGGTCCACGTGCAATTTTTTTTTGAGTTACGAAGCCTACTGACTAATCAAAGAAAATATTCAGGTTGCTGATTTTGGTTCCCTGGAACTTTCACCTGTTGACGGTAGGACTTTGACAGATTTCATGCATACTAGAGGCCTACAGATGCGCTCTCTAGGACGAGTTGTAAGTTTCTAATGCTGTTTCAGATTCGAATGAAATGAATGCCGTTTCTTTCCGATTAATTTTTAAATGCTGACCAGCTAATTATCTGTTTAGGTCAAGCTTTCGGAGAAGCTTTCACATGTTCAGTCCCTTTGTGTGCATGAAATGATAGTGCGAGCATTCAAGCACATTGTTCGATCTGTGATTGCTGCTATTTCAGACACGCGACAATTAGCACTAACAATAGCTGCAGCGCTGAACTTACTGCTTGGTGTTCCTGAATCTGATGTCTCTGGAAGTTCTCCTAGTGTGCATCCCCTAGTATGGAGATGGCTGGTGACCTTCTTGAAAAAGAGATATGAATTTGAGCTCACAGAGAAACATTACCATGATATGAGGAAATATGCTATCCTGAGAGGACTATGCCATAAGGTATTATCTTTTATTTTTTTTAAAAAAACTTATCCTGATTTGGAAATTTGAATTTTGGACAACTATTACTGTTAGGTGGGCATTGAGTTGGCACCCCGAGATTTCGTTATGGATTCTGCTTTCACATTCCATAAGCAGGACATTATCAGCTTGGTACCTGTACACAAGGTAAAGTTTGCAGGATAGGATTGTTATTTTCCTGAAAATAAATTTGCTCATCGTATCTTGTTAGATATATTGTTTACTGATGACATGTACATCAGTTATGACTGTCCATAGTTTATAACTTTTTTATTTGTCAGTACTTTGTTAGACACTACAGGAAATGACATAAAACACAGCTAATATAGTTTTCCATAACATGCAGCAAGTTGCATGCTCATCTGCTGACGGAAGACAACTGCTAGAATCCTCTAAAACTGCCCTTGACAAGGGTAAACTTGAAGATGCTGTCAATTATGGGACCAAGGTATCTTTCTAAAATCATGTCTAAATGTCGCAATTCTTTCCATACATTCTTTTTCGCTGATTTGTAATTTTCTATATGAAAATGCAGGCTCTTTCTAAGCTAATAACAGTTTGCGGTCCCTACCACCGAATGACAGCTGGTGCTTATAGTCTGCTAGCTGTTGTTTTGTACCATACTGGTGATTTTAATCAGGTACGCGATTTGGAGATCAGATCATGGTTTTATAGCATGCTAAACATTTTCAGACAATTCTAGGTGGCCTGAACTAAGCATGGTTTCAAAACATTGATTATATATGCGTTGACAATGTATTACAGGATCAACATTGATTCCATGTGCTTAGACAATATATCACAGGATCAAAGTATCATATAACTAAAGTAATATGCAAGTAGTTATAATGGGAAAACAATATCTTTTAGGTCAAAATCATGTCAGAATACGACTGGAGAGACAAAGACGTCAATAACATGACACCTGAAAGTTTGGTTGATTAATGAATCAATGCTTTTCGAATGGATGAGCCTGTAGACAAAAAATTTTAACATATTTTTCTTGTTCTAGCTTTTAATATGTTAAAAAAACTGCAGGCTACTATTTATCAGCAAAAGGCACTAGACATCAATGAGAGGGAACTTGGACTTGACCACCCTGATACGATGAAGAGTTATGGAGACCTTGCTGTATTTTACTACCGCCTACAACATACAGAATTGGCTCTAAAGTAAGGAACATTCACAAATTTCTTCCATTTTGTGTTTCACGCAGCTAATCTATAGTTTCATAATAGCCTAAAGGACCAGAACAGTCCTTTTAGGTCTTAGTTAGTATGGTATCTACTCACAATCTTAACGATCTAGATTGGCCTTAAGAGTATTCTATCTACTTTAATGGTAGCCTGAAGGATCACAACAGTCCTTTTAGGTCTTAGTTAATATGTGGTATCTACTCACGATCTTAACGATCTAGATTGGCCTTAAGAGTATTCTATCTCCTTTGATGATGTAGCACGTTAAAGGTATATAACATGCATTTATTTGTTTCTGTTACCCATATTCTAGCTTTTCTGTTCACAACTTTGTCTCACACAATGTGCATATTTAGTTTTCTTAATTTGAAACAAATCATATCTTTTAAGATGGTAGTTCATACATAAGTTATACATATTGATATTGTATTATTGTTAGATATGGAATAACACGTGAAACATGAATATGTTCAATAATGTGTTCATGAAATGGAATACTGATGTTAACTGAATCCTTAGATGGTGATTCTTAGGTAATACACAAAGATGTGTAGGTTTTTTTTTTTTTTTTTTTTTTTTTTTTTTTTTTGCATTTTATTAGGAAAGGTTGGAGAGGACAAAGAAAACTGTCATATTTTTCTTCTACCACAGAATTTGTCTAGTACTCAACTTGGATCGCTATTTGCCCCCCTTTTTGTTAATTTGGTTATATGTTTGTGATTTATAATTTAAAGATACCAATTCTTGTTGTTGTTTTATTATGATGCCTGTCTATTTGTCTATTTCTTATGATCTGCTTAAAAATCCAAGACCTGAAAATGAAAGCATTTTGAAAACAGAAGTGGATCGTACTTGTTGTAAAACTACAGTTCTGTTGGTTTGGACTTTGGATTAACTGCAACATTTTCCGCAAAGTATTAACTATTGGTGTAAATTAGGTATGTCAAGCGCGCGTTATATCTTCTGCATCTTACGTGCGGGCCATCTCATCCAAATACAGCTGCTACATATATCAATGTAGCCATGATGGAAGAAGGATTGGGTAATGTGCATGTAGCTCTCAGATACTTGCACAAAGCTTTAAAATGCAACCAGAAATTACTTGGTCCTGATCATATACAGGTAATGTTTTTAAAATATATTTTAGAATAGGGTGTCTCCTTTTTTGCAAGGACTTGCTCGATATACTTAGCGATGACTGTGAATTTGATCCTTACTAAGGTCTTTCTTTTTTCTCAAAAAGAGTTGTCGTGTTGATTGGGCAATACTTATTTATTTGTTAGCTTGAGGAGTTACATAGTACATCAAAGCAAGGGATTTTGATAAATTTTTATTGGTGAATGGTATAGATGCTAGTTGCACTTCCTAACGATTTTTGCTAGAAGTATGTTAGCTGGAATATTGTAAGTTAAAAGGTGAACTTGCTGTTTCAGAGTGCTGTTTTTTTTTTCTAATTGTATTTCTATACTTGGGCTAAAATGGTCAATTCCTCCATTGCCTTTCACCAATCTGCATGGCTAACTATTAGTTTCCGTTTGATGTACTATATTGTGGGAGAATTTTCAGTTGATGTTGTGATCTTCTTTTATCTGTAGACTGCTGCCAGCTACCATGCTATAGCCATAGCTCTCTCGTTGATGGAAGCTTATTCCTTAAGTGTTCAGCATGAGCAAACAACCTTACAAATCCTTCGAGCAAAGCTTGGACCAGATGACCTACGGACTCAGGTATCCTTTCATTAAATAATATTTTTGACATACAGAAAAAGTACCACCAATTAGATGTCATTTTAAAATGCATGTGATCAAACAAACATTTTTGACTACTTGTACAACAACAACATACCCTTTTGTCCCAAGCAAGTTGGGGTAGGCTAGAGATGAAACCCAAAAGAAACAAGGATAAGAAAAACATAAAACGGCACAAGACCAAAGGTAAGGTTAAGGGTAAATAAAAGAAGAAACAAAGATCACGGTTCAGGCACGTTGATTGCTAGTCTCCAAGCGCTTCTATCTATAGCTAAATCCTTGGAGATATTCCACTCTCCAAGAAAACATTTTGACTATTTGTATTAAGAAAATATTGAAACTGGTCATATGAGAATAATGTTACTATGTTACTATATAGCCATCAAAACTACATATTTTAATAACTCCACACTAATGTAATAACTCCCTTAAATTGTAGATTTAGATCCTTTATACTGCTCCACAGGAATTAAATAGATCAGATGACTTGATTGTCTTTCAATTTTTTCAAGTTCCCATACTAGAAAATATTCTTTTATATGAGAGTGATAAAATTGATTTAGGAAACCATAAGAGGAACAATATAGGAAAATTACCTACTACTAATTATGTATAGAGATGCTTTAAAAGTCTAAACAAATAGCAACTTTGATGAGTTGCATATATACAGATTTGTAGTCATTGGTCAAAGATGTACACTAGAGAGCATTTGTTTGTCCAATATGACAGTTCCTTTATTTTTGTGAAGAAAGAAATGTTTCCTCCTTGGTGACATATAAGGCCATTCTTAACCTTTCAGCCCTTTCTCAATGCAGGATGCTGCTGCTTGGCTTGAATATTTTGAGTCGAAAGTAATTGAGCAACAAGAGGCTGCAAGGAATGGAACTCGGAAACCTGATGCATCAATAGCTAGTAAAGGACACCTAAGGTGAAACATTCACTGAATACTTATCACTAAAAGATAATAAATCCTTAAGACTTACCGCATTAGGCTAGTACATAAAAAACTGGGTCCCCTGATATTCTGATGACTCACTTTTAGACGGATATTTAAATATTGTATTGACTTTTACATTGCACTTCCAGTGTGTCTGATCTTCTTGACTACATAAATCCCATCGAAGAGAACAAAGCAAGAGATTCTGAATCTGGCAAACGGAGATACTCAAGCATAAAGGTTGGTTACCTATCTTTCTCCGTTGGACCTTGTTTCTTGTTCAAGAATTTATTCACCCCATATTCATCCTGTCAGGTTTTATCACATTCAAATGAAAGTTCAAATGGAGCAAGTCCTGAGATATCTCCAAGAGATTTAACTCCCATTATAGATGAGGAACAACAAGTTAAAGAGCTTTCTAAAGATGACGGTACTGACATTATTTCTGAAGCTGAGGTTAAACAGAGTCCTAAATCATTTGAGCAACCAACATCTTCTGAGCTACCAATAGAGATAGCCGAGGTGAATAATGTACCTAAGGAAGTTCTTCAAGATGAAACTGCAGAACCTGAAGATGGTTGGCAGCCTGTTCAAAGACCTAAATCAGCTAGTGGACCTGGAAAACAGATAAAGCATTACCGTCCCACCACCAGAAAGATGTACGACCCTGATAGTCATGATCCAACATATACCTCACAATACAAGGCAAAGAATTCCTATTCAAATAACCGATATTATTTCTTAAGGAAGAGAACTGTTGTACCTACAACGTACACAGATCCTCAGCAGCATGTGAAAGTCCAGACATCAGGTGCCAGGTTTGGTCGCAAGATTTACAAGGCTGTGACATATCGGGTTAAGCCAGGGACATCCACAGAGGTGCAAGATACTTCTAAAACTACAGAGCAGGTGAGTGGTAAAGCAGAATCCCAGGTGACATACTCACAAGCACACAATCCTGCATCAATAGATCACAAAGAAAGTGAGCTACATGGAGCTTTAGTTGCAAGTAGTGGGAATGCTCCATCATACAAAGATGTTGCCTTGGCGCGTCCTGGAACAATTTCCAAGACTCAAATACAGAAATCTAGAGATGATGTACTGCAGAACCAACCATCACTTGGTCAAATCATTGCACAAGAGATGAAGGATTCTCTGGTTGATTCACTTCAAGTGGAACAGAAACCTGTCTCTTCAAATGCCAATAATCCCAAAGAAGTAGAAAATGTACCAGAACAAATCCAGGAAGCAGAAGAAACAACAGAACCAGAGATTGAGAATCTAGGCAAAGATGGTTCACAAAACTTGCCAGTGCCTGTAATTAGAAGTGAGCCTGGAAACAGTGAAGAAGATGCCAATGTGTTCAGTAACACAAGTCAAGAACCATCAAGTAGTGGCAACGATGGTGCAGGCATTGAGTTTTCTGAGTCTACTGGATCTGCAAAAGCTGAACAGATTGAGAAGTCTGACATGGAATTATTTGAAGCTCTACCCAGCAGTATAGAACCTATATCGATTTCAGCATCTACAACAAACACAGGAAGTCTTGGTGGTGTTGCAAGTGAGAAGTCCAAGCCTAACTTAGTGCTAAGTAATATTGATTTCAGAGAGATACCTAATAAGAAGCTATCTGCTGCTGCGCCACCATTTAACCCATCTCCACCGGCTGTACTTAGCCCCCTTGGTGGAAATGTTGGTCTTCCACCACCAGGTGCTGTTCCAGGAGTAGCGCCTTGGCCTGTGAATGTATCACTGCATCCTGGGCATTCAACTATGGTGCCAAGTGGTCCTCCTTTGTGCACTTCCCCTCATCATTTGTACCCTCCTGCTCCCCGGTCTCCTAATCTTATGCATCCTATGCCATTTATTTATCCACCATATAGTCAACCACAGGTGATTCCAAGCACCACATTTCCCATGAACACTAATATTTTTCGGCCTAACCATTATGGATGGCAACCTTATATGGGCCCAGCTCCGCCAGAATTTCTGCCAGTGTCAGCATGGTCAAGCAGCCATACAGTTGACTTCATCCCCCCACCACATGTTGTTGACCCCATTTCTCAGTCCTTAGCAGATAAACATATTCAATCTGATGCAGCTGTTGTTAGTATAGGACCTTCAATGGACAGTAATGCTGTATCGACCAAAGAGGAAATGGAGACTCCTGCAGTGGTAGGAAGTGACAATTTCATCAGCAACAAGCATGATGATCAGGATAAACACTTAAATGATGCGGTTAGAATTGAGCTGAATCCTGACATGCAATCAGACAACAGTCACGATGTTGGTGTAACGAATCATTTACGAAGCAACGTGAATAACGAAGATGAAGGTAGTTTCAGGATATATGTAAAGGGAAAAAGCCGGCGGAAACAAACTCTAAGGATACCGATAAGTTTGCTTAACAAGACATACAGTTCACGTTCTTTCAAGCTTGTCTACAACAGAGTAGTAAGAGAGAACGACTTCTTCAGGCCTTCCAGTGTGTCCTTTGCTGAAGTTGTTTCATCTGGCAACTAAGCAAATCAAAATTCTGCCTAAGCATCTAATATTGGAATTATTATCCACAAGAGTTTTGAGGGATCTCCAATTCAAATGTACTGAACTGTGATAAAGTTCTTATTTCGAAGTCAGAATGATGATCCAACAGTAATCCTGGTAATTAATTTAGTTCATATACATTTCTCTTGCTATCCATTATATTTCATTCATTCATAAGCTATTTGTCGGTATTTTCTGCAGATACTCCACAACCCGAAACTGTTCAGAAAGGATAAATCTGTTATTTTCATTTGAAATAAGGTATGGTTCTTTGCAATAATCTTTTGGGTTGTTGCATGTTTTTTTTTCTTTTCTCGAATACGCAGGAGAGCTGCGTATCTTTGTATTAATAGAGAGAAAATGACCGCCCCCTTACAAGCAGCACACCTCACTCCGAGCCGAGCTGTGAGGGGCTGAGAAACAAAACTGGTGTTCTTAAATAAAAAACTCACACAACAACGTGACCTGAACCACAGGACAACTAGAACCTAGCCTAGTCCAATGGCTTGACCAGCGCTCAAGGAGCTAAGGCTTCTGAGCACCTGCAAGGCACCACAAATGGTTGTTGCATGTTTACCTTTTCTGTTTCCATTGGATGGATCAGCTTTGGTTGCAGTTAGCTTCTTGATCATTCTTTCACATAGTGTATAAATATTAGCATTGTTTCAATTCCTTTTGAGCTTTTGAACATAGAATAACAAATATTCGCCTCTAAATTTACAAGCGTTAAGCATTTTTATTTTGTCATAAATCAAATCAACCACATCATAACTCTTCGATCAGAACACAAGTGCTGTCAAGGAAGTGAAATTTGAGCACTTTAGAATGCAACGTCATTAAGTTGATGTTATTTTCATGAGATAAGTTTGACCACTACTCTTTATAAGACCACTACTCTTTATAACTTCAACATTAATATATTCTAACAGATTTAACTTTTGTCAAAGCAACTCTGAAGACAAAATCTAGTAATATCGTTTCATGCAACCAAATCATTTAAGCATATCAAAATGTGAGTATGCGATTGCACTGATTCTAGAGCATCCAGGATAAGAGGCACAGACATAACATATAGCAATCTCCTTCAATTTGTCTACATTTTACTCTTTGACAAGGAATTGACTGCTCTCTGTAACACATTACAGGTGTCGACAATCCTGTGTAGAGTGCGGAAGACATGTTAAAGAGTTAATAGAAGATGGAAGTATTACCAACAGTATAGACTGTCTAGACAGGCTGATTTTTCTTCAATTTTGATAGATTAAGAGAAAGAGAATCCTCTTCGATTTTTTTGAGCAAAATTTTGGGCTTTGAAACTTAGCGCATAGATTCTGATTTTTGTTGCCTTGCTGCATCCAATAATTGCCTCAGATTTTGTTTTTGAGAAACTAACGTTATTCTTTTTGATAGAACAATAATAATGTCTATTCAGTAAAGCTACTTGTTTATTCAGAACAAGAGCCATCTTGATATTATTGATCCACATATTCTTAATTCATCTTTGGTAATAGCCTTACCCATATGCTGGCAATGTCTTTCTTAATGAGCTATGGGACAATCGCTCAAATTTTGTCACCATTATATAGATATAAGTTTGTCATATGCCAATTGTTCATGTGGGACGATAAACTTTAGCATGCATGATTTGAATTTTCTATTTTTATTCCAAATTTATTTTTTAAGGTTTGGATGTATTTTCTTCTTGTAGCCTCTTATATCTTTCCTTTAGTTCGTTCACTCACTTCGACTAGCTCATCACGGATTTTGGCGGGTTTGGCTATATATAGTTTTAACGTTTGTATTTCCTCACATGTGTTTAGCACACACTAAAATTGTCGTATCTCACGTATTGGTATTGACCACAAACACTGTCTGGGATACGAGGTTCGAAAAATTTGTAAGTTTTCCCATTAGTCATTACGGATCCAATTTTTTTTTAGCGATCCGGAGCCTTTCACTCTATTTGGAAGTCAATTTGATCACATATGTTACCTGAATAATAAGACTGTTCTAAATACAGAAGTACCTGAAGTTTGGATCGCAAAATCCAAAGCCATTTTGGGATGTGAGTTGGATTTCTCTTGAAACAGTTTAAGATGTTTGGAAAATCTTTTAAACAACCTGCGGCGGTGGGAGTTGCTGTGGCTCGGCTTGGTAGGTACTACTAAATCCAACATTTTGCAAGTATGCTCAAAGTCGAAGAGACATGTCTTAGCGAGGTGGTGGCTTTGTTTTACTGCCCACTAGCCACGACCGTCGAACCACATTACGTCTTTTACGTTTCTCCGAGGCGCGCGGCATTTGTTCTACTGTACCACCTTCGTTTCAAATTATAAGCCTTCGTTTCAAATCATAAGCCATTAGATTCATTATCTTTGTTATGCACCTAGATGAACGCTATGTCTAGATTCATAGTAAACTCTATAAACTTAAAAAAGTCAAAACAACCTATAATTTGAAACGAAGGAAGTAGTATTTTTTGAACATAGCCAGCAGTAGTCGTGTGAAGGAAGACGAGATGCAATGCAACTACTCCGTCCGTTTGGAAGGTAAAGCAGGGCCCTTTCCCGGCCGCTTTCCACCCGCTCAACGGCCACTTTGCCACACGTCGGCCGGCCTCCCATCATACCCTCCGCGTTAAAGCGTTCGGTCTGCCACGCAAGCCAGAGAGCTGGCGAGCACGGACGGATAGGATCCCTTGGAGAGTGGAGACTTTCCGACGACCTCGAGACACGCACGTTCACGAGCAGAATACTCAAGTCCAAGCAGAGACCTCTCCGGAACCATCCGGCGCGCGCGGCCAGGCCGGATTCGGCAGCGCGAGCGGTGGCGCACCCTGCACGCTTGCTTTGCTTGCTCTTTTCGGGGGCTCTCGGTGCACGGCACGCGTACGTGTCCCTTCCTGGGCTCGCTGCGCTGGCGGGGAGCGCGCACACGCGTCGCCACCTCCAATCCCCCCGCGCATGCAAGAGCCCAAGCCGGCCTCGGCTTCAGTCTCACGCTCCCGTCTCAGTCGGCAACGGATAGACGATAAGGCCTGGGCCTGGCAAATCCAACTGGTCCCCTCTCCCCCGGACTTGGCCTTTAAAAGCAGGATCCGCTGCTTCTCGTCCAGCTACTACCTGCTTGTCCATTTGGTCTTCACTGCTAGTCCTAAGAGAATCGATCTGTGAGGAATTAATTAAGCCGGGAACTGAAGAGAAGAAGCTGCCAACGATGGCCGGGGTTGGAAGGAACATGGTGGCGCCGCTGATGGTGCTCAACCTGATCATGTACCTCATCGTCATCGGCTTCGCGAGCTGGAACCTCAACCACTTCATCAACGGCGAGACCAACTACCCTGGTAGGTTCTTGGTTAATTTCCCATCGACAGGATCACACTCATCTCGGTGTAAATAAGTTAATTTGCTTTGCTCGATCGTCGTCAGGCGTGGCCGGCAACGGCGCGACGTTCTACTTCCTGGTGTTCGCGATCCTGGCGGGCGTGGTGGGGGCCGCGTCCAAGCTGGCGGGGGTGCACCACGTGCGCGCGTGGCGCCACGACAGCCTCGCCGCCACCGCCGCGTCGTCGCTCATCGCGTGGGCCGTCACCGCGCTCGCCTTCGGCCTCGCTTGCAAGGAGATCCACGTCGGGGGCCACCGCGGGTGGCGCCTCCGCGTGCTGGAGGCCTTCGTCATCATCCTCGCCTTCACGCAGCTGCTCTACGTGCTCATGCTCCACGCGGGGCTCTTCGGCGGCAGCGGCGGGTACCGGGACCACCACGACTACGGCGCCGGCGCCGCCGCCGCCGGCGAGCCCAAGGGACCCAGGGTCTGATTTGTATGCTATATCGTTCGCGGTTGTACGTTCCATGAAGCAAGGGTACCGGGACCACCACTCGATCTTGCTGGAGTGTAACGCTGCGATAGTACTTCATACTGTGGGTTGAGTGTGCGTGTGTTGACGTCTGTGTACCTAGTCTCGGTCGTCTGATCGTCGTTTTCTGTTTTAGTTAAGTCACATCAGGTCCAGGTCAGCTCTGGTTTGTACATGTATCGTGTCAAATGTATCTTTTGTGTGTACCGTCGGTTTCGTTCAGCAGCCGGTTGTCAGTCTTGACATTGATGAGATGAGATTGCGATGTGGCTCAAGCTGTCCTGTTTTCTTTAGAGGTTCTCACATGCCATGGTGCCGTAGCAAAAGACGAATTCCAAGGGTATATGCTAATATCGTATCATTCAGATGCCCCACGTAGAACGCACCTCGATCTCATCGCTCGGCCACATCCGCTCGTCGCTGCCTAATTCAATTTTGCGCTCCACAATTCAATTATCTTAAAAAAAACGATATTTTAGTGTACGTAAACTTCATGTTACTAAGACTACCATTTTACTAAATTTTCGTTATGTAAATATCTTTATTAAGAAAAGACTACCATTTTACTAAATTTTCTCGTTATGTAATTATGTTTACTAAGACTACCAAAAATGCTTATTAAGACTAATTAGAAAAGAAGACTAATCAGAAAAGAGAAGATTTTTATTGACAGATTACCGCACATAATAAATATTATGAATGAATCACCTTACAATAACATACGAGAGAGACTGCTTTCAATTTTTTGAACAACAAGTCGAACTTAACGAACAATTCCATTCAAAGGAATGTTCTAGATCATTGAACCGGAACATGGAATGTTCTAGAGGGGGTCCTTTTTCACTATATTCGCGATATTGAACAAAATGGAAGAAATTCTTCACGATTTCTAACCTCAAACCGGAACGAGTGAAGACAGTTCAAGAACAACTTATGGGATTCCTGCTCGATGAGGTCGTGAATCCGAACGGCGAATTTTATGCGGATCAGAGAATAAGCAATGGTGCAATGGATCCTGATCGAGAAAAGGACGAGGAGAAAGAGGAGTTTCAAAAGAAGAAAGAATGACCTTAGAGCATCTTTGAGAAACGTTGTATATATATGTAATACTTTTTAGTCAGCTAACTAAGTATATGTAGATTATATATGATTGTAACGTAATATTACTTTATACGCAAAGCGCATTAGGAAGGATACGATACGAATACGCATTAGAACGGATACGATACGAATACGCATTAGAAATAAAATAAAAGAAAAGAGAAAAGAAAAAAACAGTTTAGTACCGGCTGATGTTACCAGCCGGTACTAAACTGCCTGCCCGCGACGCGTGGCAGGGCACGCACGTTTATACCGGCTCGTGCGCTATTTAGTACCGGTTCTGGAACCGGTAACGTGGCCTTACCAACCGGTATTGAAGGTAGTTTTTACTGTAGTGGAGATGGCGTATGTTAATCTTAGGCATCAACTTATTAGCAATGTGTATATTATACTAATACTAATGATATATTTACAGGTTGCCCCATTTAGATACCGTACTAGTAGTAGACTAGACTAATGATACAAGAGTTAGAATTTTTCCTTGTTGAAAAGGTGCCTTAATTTGTAACATTGTTTGCATCTACTAAGCGCTTAGGAATGCCGTGCAAATTATAGGTAGTTTATTAAAGACTACTAGCGAAATCTACCTTTCATATATATACTCCAACTAAGCGATAATCGGTGTGTAAGAAAAATGGACCTAGTTAGACCGTTCGTGATTTTGATGATCGTGTGTCAACAATATTATATTTTTTTAGATAATGAATAAAACATCTGGCTTTGACCTTCAAAGAAGGTGTTGTACAACACCTTATTATAAAGTACGCAGCACATCCGTCTGCTCACAAACGCGAGGAAAAAGAGGAACAAAAAAATACACACCAGAGTTCAACACAGTGTTTAAGTAAAAGCAATCGTATTGCTAAACCTCCATCCATGGTGTGTGAATACCTACATGATCGAAGATTCAAGATGCTTGCAAACATTTATTATTAAATCTTTGTCCTCCTCACGCCGCTGCATTGGGCTCCAAAAGCGAAGCCAATAAGTTTCCCTAAACAACACCTACATGTAAGTTTTCATAGGAGATTTGTCAAAAACCATATCATTCCTACTAAGCCAGATAGCCCAGCAAAATGCTGATGCTTTTAGTCCTGAGCTTATCGTCTACCCCAGTAAGCCATGTACCAAACATGTGTCTTATACTACGGTTTGTGTTGTTTAACTGGACATGCATAATTCTAGCGACCAGGTTATGTCATAAAGTAAGGTTTTGACCAGAAATAGTCCTTTTGAAGAAAATATTAAGTGGAATCCTACTAAATACAGAAGCCACATTGACATCTTTCCTCCGCACAATATTATACAAGGTTGGATACTGAAATTTAAAGGTTGAATGCCTAACCATAAATCCTTCCAAAATCTAATATGTTCGCCATTATTAAGATGTAGTGAGCCTAGGGCTAAAAAGGTTTCTTTAACCTTCATCAAGCCTGACCAGAAATACGGATCATTGGGTTTTCATTGTACTTGAGTTAGAGTTGATTATTCAAGTATTTCTTCCTTACATTACAACGTTTTTTCCCTGGTGCAACGACACGAAATCGTTGCAATATGTGTAAATTCGTGGCAATAGTGTGGAATTGCGATGACTCAAAATAGTTGCAATACAAAATCTGGTCGTTGCGTAAAATCCCATTGAAATAGGGTATCACAACGACTAAGGTTGTCGTTGCCATACGTGCTAGTTTTTGCAACGACGATCGTTGTTGCCATCAGTTGCAATTGCAACGTCCATTGTCGTTGCAGTATTTGTTATTGCAACGGTAGGCCTCGTTGCCATAGCGTGGTATTGCGACAACTTTGTGATGTTGCAAAAAAGCGGAATTACAACGCAAGAACATTGTTGCAATACATGACTTATGTTGTTGCAATATGCTCACATGATATCACAACGAAATACGACTCGTTGCTATATACGTCATCCATATCCCAACGAACTATGGCGTTGCAACATGCTGGAAAGCTATCCCAACGATGTGCCAGTCGTGGCTATATGGGTCAATCATATTACAACGCAATATGTCGTTGCGGTACACGTACAGGGTAGTGCAACGGATGGTGTGCCGTTGCTATAGGCGCTATGGATATCGCAATGTCGAGCAAGCGTCGCAATATGCTGCCAAGGTATCGCAAAGAGGTATGTGGCATGGCTATATGGTTCAGTCCTCTCGCGATGACACATATTGTGGCTATATGCCTAGAGGGTAGTGCAACGAGTTTGGCGTCGTCGCTGTATGGATTAGTGGTATCGCAACAAAACATGTCGTAGCTATATGCGTACTTGGTATTGAAACATAATCTATGTCGTGGCTATACGCTCAATGGATATCGCAATGGAAAATAAATCGTTGTCATATGCTAATTATTAAATGCAACGATACATCGACAATAGAAATAAATGTCACTACAATATTATCATTAATAGCATCAGAAAATAAATCATTATTCACTGATAGTAACAAAGTTTGCAGCTATTGAAGCATCTATATTAATCTGTCAAGGTTACCTTCGTCATTGGCCTCCTGTTGTAGCGTTGTGCCTTGTTTCTAATGGCCTGCCGTGTTGTAGCTCCAAGCTATTGTGCAGAAATGAATACTCTGTATGCTGAAGCACCCCTCCTGCACCTCTGCCACGAGTCTCATTGAACAATTTCTTTGCAACTGAAGTACCATTATTCTTGGTAGGTGCCATATTGCTTTCGATAGTTGTGAGACTACAGTTTGGAGGGATCTGGATCATAATGAAATTAATAATTGGAACAATATTATCTTCAATTTGATGCCCAAAACGATAATGATTATTGGAATGCTTGACCAAAGTTGTTACATGATTCTGTTTTTCTTGAGTTTCCACTATTGGTGTTGCAACAACGTGGTTCTCAGTGCGCCTTCTACATCTTCAGTTCCATTACTGGGGTTTCAGGGTTATACTGCACAATTAAAAAGGGACCATGCAAAGAGATTACCAACATATATTTATTATGATTCTATCATAAATCCGCCAGCAGAGCCTGCTAGCCAGAGCTGGGACTATTCCTGGTAAGCCCCATGCCTCTAATATTCCAAAACATCCCTATCATTTGAAACTATTTATAATTTCACTAAATTCTAACTGTCTCGTTCTACCAGAGTTATCAGTATCTAAAGATGGAAAATCCTCTGCTGTGTTGGGGTCAATGCATGCCTTGTTCCTAAGCCACATTTCTCAGATTATCCTCCTTATGCTTTTCCAAGCAATTGGAGATCCTACAATCATTTTTAAAAGCTATATATATTTAGTTTGATTCACAACCAATTATCGTCGATACCTGGTCACGTGTGCCTTGGTAGAGCTGCCCTGACGGATCTTCAGCTTGAACCTCGGTGGGCCTAGCATCGACTACAGCTGTACCAATGTTGGTTACCGGGGTAGTTTGCGCATTTGAAATTAAAGAGGGATGGCCAAATATTAGGGATATTATAGAAGTTAATAACAAAACAAGAACATGCATAAATTATGTTCTGGTTACCTCTGTCGTCAACGCCTGACGATAAGGTGCCATCATTGTTTGAACATCCCCCATCAACTCATCTCTAAGTGTAGCTTTAAGTTGTTCCCTCTCTGCTTCCTTTTTAGCTTCATTCTTTTGCATCATTTCCTGCATCTGTCGCTCCTGTTGTTCGAGCCTCTCTAGTCTCTCCTGAAACATTCTCTCCTCAAGTAGTTTTTGCTTTCATTTCTGATTGGACATGTAACCATGGCCACACGACCTTGAGTATTTGACTCCAGTAGTCTCCTTGTAAATTTCCTAGAATAATTGGTCTTCCTTAGCAACTCGAGAAGCGTGACTTGTTGGGGAGCATTGGTCACCCTCATCTTCACGCTGACCCCATAAAATAGAGGTTGTTGTGTCATAAATACTCACAGCAACGCGATCTGTCCACATTCCGCCCGGAGTACAGTCCGTAGTCTTCCAAAGTTCCATAAGGCGTGGCTCCTCACTGGTTAATTGATCTCTTTATGATTGCATCATTAATTAGTTAAACACAATTAATATACCACTGTGTTATGTACTGAAAAGTTGACAACAGTAAAAAATTTTTTCACCTTTTCCCAACTCCACTGTGAGAAAGGTTTGGAACCCCCCGAATGATTGCTTCTAATTTGGCCTCGATTCAAAGAGTTTGCCTTGCTCCTATCCTGCAGAAAGGCATACAGGGGAGAAATGGTAAATAAGAAAAGTTGAACTGGTGATTGTTTTCTTATACTTAGAAAAGATGTCGTACCATGAACTTCCTTGTTGAAAAGTACAAGTTCAAGTAGTGCCACTCCACTATGTCCAACTCTTCAAGCTTATGTTGCATTCTCTCATCGTAACTGTTGTATGCCTTGAATGTAGAATGCAAGGCGGATCGCCAGCCTTTGTAGCGTTCACTCGCAATCTTCCATATCTTTTTCTTGTTACTTTGAGTTAGCTCCAGGTCCCATTGTTCCTAGGGACAAAGAATTCTTGTTATGTATGCATCATTCAAACTATTTGTGATTTCAAAAATGAAAGAGGGAACAAGAATAATGCATAACATTAGAATGCAGAATGAGGTGGTTAGTGCCATACCATTATACATTCTGCTATGTCCTCCTTGACATGTCTAGCCACATCACTCCAATGTCTAACTCCAATCAATGGAGCCTTCTGCTTTGTAAGCAGAACAACCTCATCCACAAAGGTACGTCTGTTTTCTCCACAAACACCACCCGTATTGACAGAAAATTCAATTTTCAGTTTATCTGTCTTAGCCCTCGTCCTCTTGGCCACCGCAGCTAGCCCTTTCGAGACCCCACACCCCTTTTTGTTGCCATCTACTTACAAACACAAATGGAAGCTTACATTATTAAGCCATGCACAATAAACAACATAAGAAAACTACAGGTGTGAATCTTGTACAACCTTGTGTTTGCTTCGGTTTCCTGGCATGGCCTGGCGATTCTGATGGCGGCGTGTCACTACTACCATTGCTCTCAGCACTGCTTCAGTAGGCTTAGCTTGATTTCTGTCATAAGCCACTGAAAAATTAAAAAAGTGCAATTAGTGGATGCACAATGCACTTAGTAATTTAAAATCACAAATAAGAACTAGCTCAGATGGATAACGAATTACAAAGGTCGCTCAGTCGGTTCCGACTCCTTAACCATGTAGTGTAGGCTCTTATTGTCTCTTGCCTGAACTCATCATGTAGACCTGCAATATGAGGAACAATACTATGTGAGTACAATGTACAGTTATAGTGTAATGTGGATAGTGTAGTACAATCATCGTAAGACTCACCACAATCTTTGTCTTGGTCTTGAATCCACAATTTGTATTGACTAATTGAGTCAAAATCAGCATCGTTGTCGTCGTGTGCACATTCAACATGCTCAGTAAATCTTGAGCGTTTTAGGGGTGTGATGTTCACTGGTCCAACTGTTTCTTGTTTTAACATAATCAATCTTACTATCCTTTCTTGACATGAACCCAAGTACTAAAGCATGGCTGTTACATCTCTGTTGAAGCCAATTTTTTCAGCAGTGGCTTCAGCATCATCTCCTCTTCTCTTCTTGTAGTACAAGAAGTCTTGCGCACAATATCCAAGCTGATCTTTCAGAGTAAACAGGGTGAAAAAGTTGATTTGTGCCCGGTCAAGACTAAACTCAATCTTGCGCTCAATGTTGCCATTTGCCCCCAGCAGTCGACGTGCACCTTCCACAGATCACCTGTCAGGACGATATGCCTGCACGTGCACACAGATATCAACAGGCCAGCATCAATGGATGGATATGTAGCAGGGGCGGACGTAATACAGGTTCGTGGGTGTTCGGCTGAACACCCAATAATTTTGTGGAAAAAATAAAGCATGTATGTATATACGTATAACTATACTATTAATTGGGTCAAATTGTCTGCATTTGAACTCAAAAACCATAAATGGCTTTTGTAGGAGTTAACTTGGGCCTCAACTGGTTTGACCCAAATATCAAGCACCAGCCCACCCCGGCCCATTGGTAATTCCTTTGCATAGACGCACAAGCCAACCGCCCTCCCCCCTCCCCAAAATCCTCTATAGCTTATGCCTCCACAACAATTTTGCAAACTGTGGAAAGCAGAATAATAGCATTGAGGAAGTATATGCTATGTGAAAATCATGCTCCAACAGATTGAGAAAACAATCCCCTTTCCCTATAATTTTTTCTCAATCCCCTTTATCCCTCTTGGAGATGCTCTTAAGAGTATATGCTATAGTCAATTGATCTGTTTAATACCTATGAACACCCAATCTAAGAGCAACTCCATGAGACCTGCCAAATGACTTGCTAAGCCAAAATTTGGCAACTGAATGTCAAAATCGGGATCCAACAGGCTCTCCATCCTCCTTGCTATCCCATCTGACCCCCAAATTGAGCCTCCTGCTTGCTAGACTTCGCAAGCCAGTCCGGTTGCCAAAATGGCTTGCCAAACGTGAGCCCCACGCGCCTGTAGAGTGTCGGCGGGGAGAGCCCGCCGCTTCCTCCCCTACACCCGGCGCCGCTGCCACCTCGCCAGCACCCCCGCATCAGCAACCCCATGGCCAGGGGGCCACCTCGCATGTCTCAGAGTCCAAAAGAAAGGAGGAGGGAGGCATACCCGGATTTGTGAGAGGAGAGTCTTGTCAGGGATCCTCGCGCCGCCGCCGCTCCATGGCCGCCACCGTGCCTCTCCCCGCCGCTCTCGATGGATGTTGCCTCCGTGCCTTACCCCGCCGCCGCTCCTCACCATAGGCACGAGGTGAGGGGCGAGTGGAGGGGGAAGGAGAGGGGAGGCCGGGGAGGGAGAGAAGCGGAGGATGGATAGTGAGGGGGAGGGGAGGAAGGTGCCGGCCATCATCGTCGAGAGAACAGAGAGGAGAGGGAGAGGGTGGAGACCGGAGAGAGTAGAGGGGAGAGAGCCAAGAGGAGGGGACGGGGAGGACAAGGAAGGGGCCAGAAGTGGATGACGAAAGGGACCCACATGTCAGTGTGTATGGATAGGAAGGGTTGAAGGTTGCTGTTGAGATTTGGAGAGTGGAAAATAGAGAGTCTGTTGGAGCGAGCAAGTCAGTATAGGGAGGAATCTTTTTGTCAAGTCAAATAGAGAGCCAAAAATAGAGAGGCTGTTGGAGTTGCTCTATTGCTGCGTCCGCCACTGATATGTACTAGTGCTATGAGAAAAACTAACCAGTGCTGTGCACTAAAATAATAAGTGAAAAGACCCCAAGCAAATATATGTAACATTGACTTTTGGACCGGATGCAAATTTCATTGATCAAAAGACCCCGAACAGGGGCAGGTACATGACCTTACAGAGTTCATCTCGAAAGACCGAGGAGAATACATGAGATGATCGGCAAGCATGCACACAAGGGGAGAAAAATACAACAGCAAAGAAAGAAAAGACTAGCGCATCCCCAAAAGACTCAAAGATGCAAATAGATTGAATGGAGGCAAGAGCAAATGGATCTGACATAGACCTAAAAGGCGATACAGGTGGATGCGTACCTATTGTCCTCAATGCAGGCATCCAACACTTCAACCAGCATCTCTGGTCCTCACGAGCTGTCGTCTGCTTCGCCGGCCATGGGAGGAGTCAACATGGAAGTAGATGGAGTCACAATGGATGAGTTGCTTGGGCGTAGACAAAAGGTCTCCTTCGCTCCTGACGCTGCAGTTTTGGGGGCAAGTGGGGACGATGCTGAGAAAATTGAGGCATGAGGAAAAACCATTGGAGGGAACATTGTGCTAGTACTAGAATTTGAGGCACAAAGTGGCGGGATGCAGTGGGTCCCGCCTGTCGTAGGCATGCGAGAACCTGTAGAATACGTTATATATATCATGGTGTGTTCAGTGGGTCCACGACAGTGGACATGGATTTGTGTATTGATGGTCTACCCTTTAGTTTGAGAATTGCATTCTTTTGTGGACGGAGTCAACCAATTTAAACTTTGCTTAAAGTTATGCTAAAACATTGCTAACATTCATAATACAAAATAAGTATCATTAGATTAGTTATAGAATATACTTTCATAATAATTTGTTCAGAGACATGATAGCTAATATTATTTTCTATAAATTTGGTCAAATTTGAACCCATTTGACCGACACAGATTCCATAGTTGTATTCTTTTGTGGACGGAGAGAGTAAATGATTGTGAGCCGTTCATTTGTGTAGATCAAGGGCAAGTTTGGTTTCTTTGCCCACTTGCTTTGCCTCTCCTTGCCGAGCAAGGTTAGCCTTGCCAGAGCCAGAGAGAGGATTTGGCCTTGCCTGGCATAGATGAAGAAAAAGCTTGACAGCACAAGCACCGAGGCAAGTAGCAACAGAACCAAACTATAATAGATTTGTGCCTAGCTAGCCAGGCAAGGCAAAGGCTAGCAAAGGATCCAAACTTGCCCCAAGTTTGTGGGGATCAAATATTACCTTGCACTCATGCACTGCATGCGGGACCAGGTTGAGATGGGGCCAGCCGGTCAGCGGGTGCAGCTACTTGAACGCGTGGTGCCTCTTCCTGTGCGTCCCATCGTTATTAATCGATCGACGACAGTTGCCCTCCTTCCCCATCACATTTCACGGCACCCAGAGCACTTCGTCTACCTCGACATATCCCTCTCCTTCTTCGCGCTTCCTCAAATTCGCCGCCTCCATCGTCCGACGCCATGGACTCCAAGGGGAATGAAAAGGTAAGGATGACCCCCAAGATCTCCTCCTCTTAGTTAGTTTTTTTGGCCTCTTTAGTTAGTTTTTTTAGGCTCTGCTGTATCTTAGCAAAAAAAACCCCAAGTGTGCGGTTAAGATAAGAAATCTAGATCAATGCAAATCTTGAGTGTCTATGTGTGCTACACAAATATCAGTTATGATGCGATTTCGTAGTAGGATTACATTTGATTGCTGAATGCCGATATGTATTTTATTCAATGGTGAGATCGATTTGACTTCTGTGTTCTGATTACTGTTTGCAGTCAATTGAAGACGCGCTGCCAGCAAGGTCTCCGCGGTGCAGCGGTTCTGCCTCGCCGCCAGCGAAGCGGCATTGCAGTGGCGGACACCCGGCGTCCTCGGCTGTTCGCCGCCGCCGCCACCACAAGGCGGTGATGGCACCGAGCCAAGACGTCAGGCTCCCTCGCCTCCACCGCAGGGAGCAACAGCGGAGGACCTGCGGATCTGATAATGGACCACGTCCAGCAGCAAAACGTGGTTCAAGTGCCCCATCTGCCCAAATCAAGTGGAGATGGACAGCAGGTTTAAAGTGATCGTCCACGCCATGAGCATCGCCGTGAAGCATGACAGGCTTGTGGAGCTGGCGCAGCTTGGGGATTCCTAGGCGGAGGAGGAGGAGGAGGAGCCGTCTGCTGGTGCTCGCGAGGACGGCGACAACTAAAGTTGTTTGTTGATCTTGGTTGTGGTCGGTTTTGTTGGAAACATCTGAATCTTTTGCAACCCTTTGCTTTGCTAATCTGAGAAAGACGCAAAGGGATGTATATATAACTGTTTGTATGCGTGCCTGAACTGCTAATACTTTGGTTAATGCTATGATCATGCTAGCTTTTATATGATCCTGCTTATATAGTGATCCTATATTCATGTTACATGAGACCTGGCAAATGCAACTATATCGAACTACCACGACTCAACTTCAACATTTGTGTGAAGTAAAAAAAATAATTCCATATATCGAAATGGTAGCTTATTTCTTCTTGTAAAAGGAACCGCCGTATCCCTAGATTCCTCCACAAGCCAGATCGTTTTGCTCTCCACACTAGCACTCCTAGAGTGAAGCAAGGCTCTCCACACTAGTCCCAGAGATTTCTTCCCAATCTGTCACATCAACCGCTCGCCTCCTCGCTATCTCAGTCGCCCTCCCGCCGCCGCGCTTCCTCATCGCCGAAATGGCTTCCTCATCCCGCTCACGCCGCTCCGCTGCTGCCGACTCCATCACGGGTGGAGAGGCCCGCAGGTTCCAGGGTCGCACCTCCCCTCCTGCGGCCGCCATTGATGCGGCCGACATTGATGCGGCGCCGGAGCACCACTCCACCAAGCAGAAGTGCAACCCACACAGAAGATTCATCAAGGGCTTCATCGACAACACCGCACACCGGAGGACGAGGAACCCTGCGCCCGGCATTGATGCGACCGACATTGATGCGGCGCCGGAGCACCACTCCACCAAGCAGAAGCGCAACCCACGCGGAAGATTCATCAAGGGCTTCATCGACAACACCGCGCACTGGAGGACGAGGAACCCAAGGCGCATTCGGAGGACGATGAACCCGAGGCGCACCGCACCAGAGGTCGATGTCTAAGAGGACGAAGTGGAGATGGTGCCCGCACCCGCACCCGCACCGGAGAGGCGGTCCAGGATCGGGTAATTTTTTCTTAGAGGATGCATCTCGATTTGCGGCTACGTTTTCTAGCTTACATTTTTGATGTGGAAATTAAATTGAGATGGATAAGAGCATCTCCAACAGTTTCCCTTTTCCCTTTCCCCTGAATCCCCTTTCACAATGTCACTGTTTTTGGGAGAAGTGGTAAAATTAGTTCTCCCTTTCCCCTTTCCTCCACCTGACAAATGGGACCCACATGTCAATGGGTACCATCTTCTTCCTCCTATCCTTACCTTTCCTCCTCTCTGTTTCTTTCTTTTCTCCCATTGCGACACAGCACAACACACACGACCATGACATTGGAGGCCCGGCGCGGGGGACGGCCGGCCGGCGGCTGCACAGCCGGCAAGGCGTAGGCGGAGGAGCGGTGGTCCACGCGGGGCAAGGCTCCGGCGGGAGCAAGCGAGACGCGGGCGGATCGAGGTAGGTTGGCAGCGTGGCGACCGAGCCGTGCGGCGCGACGACCGGGCCGTGTGTCGCGGCCACCGAGGTCGCAATGGCCGGGGCAAGGGCCGCCGGCGGACGAGCGGTGGTGGCTCGGCCCGGCGAGCTAGGTGTGTGCGCCAAGATGTGTGCTAATCGTGTGGGTGGTCAGTGAAGGAGGGAAAGGGAGAAGGAAAGGGAGAAGGAGAAGATTGAGAAAAGAAAGGGAAGAGAGAAGGAAAATAAAGGGGAAAGGGGAAAAAGGGAAAAGGGAAAGGGGAATTGTTGGAGATGGATTTTTGTGTTCAATCCCCCTATATGGGTGAATAGTGGAAAGGGAAAAGGGGATAGGGGAATTGTTGGAGATGCTCAGTCCTTGATTATATTGTGGTCAGATGAGTTGATTATATTGTGTTCCATGACCTTGTTATTTAGGAATTTGAGGTCGTTTTCCCCAAGATTTGTGTCTTTTTTACTTACTCTGATAGCAGCGACAATGAAGGCGATGCCAAAATTCCAAGAAAAAAATGGGTTAGATGGTACATCCCCAACCTACACATCAATTAATTTTGTTCATTTCCTAATTTACCCCATTGTAAACATCAGATCGAAGCCAAAGCTAAGGAGCTTCGTGTTGCACTGAAGCAGAGGATAAAGAAGAAGATCCAGAGAAACAAGAAGGGAGATGATGGCCAGGTGCATGTCTAGGAGAAGTGAATAGCATGGTGGTGAAGTTACAAACTTTTGTGCAAGACTAGTATATGTTGTCTTGCTCTTTTGTGTATAATGTAGTAGTGATGAAATAGAGAGAATGGTGCAGAATTCGGACCATCAACTTTTGTGTTTAATATTTCTGCATCCATCAAAGCAATTGTGATGCAAATGGAAGTTTAATGGCACCTTATAATGATCAGATCAGTTCAATGACTTGGACAACATGAATTTCCATTGCATTTCATTTAGGGCACATAGTACAACATGGAAGAACAACCATTTCATTCAGCACTCAGTGTTTTATTTCAACATTACAGACGCCACATCTAGCAATAGGACACAACAACACACAAACAATAACCACTTCAACAACACTACAATTTGTCTACAAATTCCTACTAAAGCTCTAATATCATCAGCCACTGGTTTATCCTTGCATAGCTTCCTCTGTTCTTCTCCTTTGACATGACCACTTTGCTCTTCAGTTCTGCAGTTCATGCCCTTCTCAATCAATTTCTGCTGCTCTGCAATTTTTGCCAACACTGCCACGTATTCTTCTTCCCAGTACCAGACACCACATCCAGTTCCATCACGCTGCAAGACAACATTTTTCTCAAATCCAACCGAATCCAAGCAAATGAGATCAACTATGAACATATGAAGTGAAACACTAACCTTCCTAGCAGGGCACTTGTAGAAGATGCGGCCCCGATTCCCATTCTCAACTATGAACATATGAAGTGAAACACTAACCTTCCTGTGCAGTGTGCCGCCCTCATTCGTTGCAGGTGATGAGCGGGATATCTGGCCTCTTGCGCTGTCTCACCACGGCGGAAGAGCTCGACGACATCATCAATGCGGAAGAGCTTAGAGACGTACCTGCGGAAGAGCTCGACGTTGGCGGCAAGCTCGGATCTCCGGCGGAGCTGACCCGGCGCGTCGGTGGTGACGATGATGAAAGGGGAATTTTGGGGCTGATAGGATTTGAGTCAACACCAAATCTGTTTTGACGACCTCGGTGCCACGTAGATGCCACGGCAGCACAACCACGTCGGCATTTCGCATACTTTTGGACCCCGAACACTAGCAGGCCCACGCGTCAGTGGCGACACGATGACTCCGTGCAAGTGAAGGTTGAATTTACTTTGAAACTTCTTCTGTCCTTTTAAAGATGAAGAGACGCGTCCACCCGGCGGAGTCCCCCACTAGGCAACAACTGATCATGGGATCGGCACCGACATGTGGGTCCCACCTGTCTGCCACACGATCTAACGCGTTCGATTGGAATACGCTTCCTCTTTATCGCGCGTCGCCCGCGAGGTGCCGCCGGTGGAGGAAACCGCCGGTCCACAGGTCCACTGGTCCCACCCGTCGGAGGCACAAAGCTTTACGCTTTCATACAGAGATGACGTAAGAAGTACAATTTTTTGCATTTTTGGCAAACTTGAATGTTTTCTTTGCGAGTTTGAACTCATGCTTTGGTGTCATTGAGTTATTTTACAAATCTAACCTGCATATGCACACCCCTTGTACAAATTATAGTGAATTGTATTCATGAGTGTGAGTGTGTGTGTGTGGGCGGGGGGGGGGGGGGGGGGGCACTAGCTACCATCTCAACAACATATCTACATGGTCACTCAAGTGAAACTAAAGGGAAGACCATCATACCCAACTGTGGGATCCATGTTAATGCGTAACTTAACTCTTGTGTGGATGGAGGTGAAGGTTGTGCTTACACACAAACAACACATTGCAATAATACAGGTAAATTGGGGAGTTATAAGTTTATGCACAATAAAAGGTACATGAGTTTGTAAAACGCTGGAAAATCATATTCTATTACGACAATGCAATTGATTGCACGTGGTAGGTATTGTTTTCGTACGAATTCGGAAAAAAGAAACACCAGATTTGGACACCATATGTGAAATCTATACATGTTGTAAGTTTTTATTAAGGATTTAAATACAAAAATAGAAGATGAATGCAGATATGAGCAACAACTGATCATGGGATCGGCATCGACATGTGGGTCCCACCTGTCTACCACACGACCGAACGAGCTCGATTGGAATACACTTCCTCGTTATCGCGCGTCGCGTGCGAGGTGGCGCTACAGTACCACGATGGAGTTGGCCTAGGAAAAACATGGAGTTGGCCTCCAACTCATCACCAACTCATCAACTCATCACACATGCAAAATCGCAGTACAAGTGAGTTGGGGAAGGAGGGCAACTGCCCTAAATTTATAATGATGGGACGCACAGGAAGAGGCACCACACATTGCAGCCGCTGGCCGGCTAGCCCCATCTCAGCCTGGTCCCGCACGCAGTGATAGTGTGTGGCGTTAGTTGCCGAGGCGTGGCCTGGAGGGGGAGCGGAGACTACGTGATAGGAGGCGACGGTTCAAAGTCTAGAGCACTCGATGACGCATGGCGATGGAACAAGTGCAGGAGGCAGGAAGGAGCGCCAGTAGTATGAGATTAATATATGGCGCAAGAAATCGAACATGCAGGTGCAGATGCACGGTAGAATCAGTGGCGGAGCAGGGGGGTGGCCAGCGGCGGCCATGGCCACCCCCAACAAAATGATTTTTTGTACTACCTAATTGTCAACACATGGTCAGCATCAATGTAAACAAGCCCTATTTCCTCCGACTGACAATCCTTCTCCTAATATTTCTCCAACTCAAATCAATGTAAACAAGCCCTATTTCCAAATTCATATTCCCTAATTTATTTTCAATTTGATTTCTTGTCTTGTAATATCCTCGAATGTTTTATGGAATTATGCCAAATCCTTGTAGAAAACAAAGGTAAAAACCTAAAAGAGAGACAACTTTTTTTACTACAAGGAAGGCATATGCGGAAAGGCAAGACGATAATAATATGTTTGATCAAAATCTTCAATTAGATGAAAATGAATTAGAAAAGGCCGCCCAAGGCGGGGAAGGAGGTATCGGCGGCCTCTCCACTGGCCAAGCGCCCGCTCGGTCGCCCGCCCAAGGGAAAGGAGATTGCAGCGGCCTCTCCACTGACCAAGCGCCCCCGGTCGCCTGCCCAAGGGAATGCAGGCGCACAATGACTTCGAGGCTAGGACCAGCAAGAGGGGCGGCCAACCAAAGAAGGCAACGAGCCAGATCTTCGGCGACGACTCCAGCGGCGACGACTCCAGTGACGACGACTACTCCTCCGACTCCGGCGGCCACTCCAGCGCCCACGACTCCTCCGACTCCGAAGATGAGACGGAGAACCTTAGATGGGCGTTGCGTCTCATGCACAAGATCCTGCACGCCACCACTAAGAAGCTGGGAAAGGCGAAGAAGAGGATCGCTTTTCTTGAACAAAAACTTTCTAATTAAAGCCAAGTATGTTAGCTTTGTCTGAACCAGTTGCATTAATTAGATCCTTATGAATATGCTATTCAATCTAGCTATTTTTATCGTGTGAACGGGCTTACTATTTGGCGAATCGGGCTTATTTGGTGTTCAATCTAGCTAAATTTTAATTTGTTGTTCACTTTCGACAGTTGAGTGCATTTTGATTTAAAAGATATTTAATCTAGCATGACTCAAATTCCAACTGTGGTACGATCCATGTTAATGCGCAACGGTAATATTTGACTTTTTTGACCTCAGTGCTATCTGGCCAAAGGCTAGGACTTCCATAGCACGGGGGAGTTGGCCCATAGTCTTCGTCTTTCAACGCGCACATGTTTTCCATTCCTTCATGAGACTTACATGTGGTCCCAACCGTTACATGGCCCACGAGTCAATGGCAACGTCAGGGGCAATCATGGACTTCACAATGGTTTCTAGTTTTCCTTTTACAAACAAACCGCCACTTCCAAAGTCCCGCAAACCTTTCGCGTTCACCCCCAACGCATCACATCATCGGGAGGGTTTTCTTCGCCATTGCCGCCGCCCTACTCCGATAAGTTTGCACACCACCCCACCGCCTACCCCTCACGCGATGCCATCTAGTGCAGGCCACCACAATGAAGATGGACTCGGCGTCGACAGCGGGGTCCAGGGTTTCGAGGACTTCCCCTTATGTGTGCCGTCGTGGCAGAAAGCCCGCATTGGTGAGAGTATCGAGGCGCCCGCAGACTGCGGCGGCGGCGGTAGCGAGGGGACCCGCGGCGTCGGCCCTGGCGGCGTCGGAGGATCCGGGGGCCGTCCCCAATGCTCCGCCGAGAGTCAAGGACGCCGGATCCGACCGACGGGTGCTGAAGCGGAAGTCCGGTGAGGGTGTTGAGCACCCCATCGACAAGAAGACCAAGACGGATGATGACTCGGCCAGCGAGGAGGAGGAGGAGGAGAGGAGGAGTTCCCGCAGAAATGGCCGAATTTTGACTAGGACCGCCCGGTAAGTGATTTTCCCCCTTTGCAATTGCAGAACCTAATATTAATTATACTGATTATTCAGAGAGTTTAAGTGATTGTTTCTTTGTGTGAGAAATTAATTGTAGAACCTAATATTAATTGTTCTTGAGTTGTAATTAATTGTACGAGTTCAAATTTAAGATTTCTTGGATAGTATACCATTTTAGGCATTCATGGTACCTAGTAAGCAAATGTGAACATAATTATGAAGAATATAGTTATGAACAGAAATGGCAAAAAACTGATAGGAACCATCGTAGAGCATCTCCAATAGAGTATGTAAAATTGAATAGCTAAAATCAGTTTTACCCATAAGAGTTTTGCTCATCCATAGTATGTATGAACTCCAAATTAAATCTTAACTTTCATGACATTGTGCCTATTTTTGGTGTGAAGACTAGATGTGCACTCTGTTTAATCGATACTCTATTTTTTTTGGATGTGCCTGTTTTACTGTTTTTTTGGATGTGCATGTTGTCCTGTATTTTTCGGAAAACCATATCATGCAAATGTCAACTGACAACTAATGTCAATATGAATTCCATATACCATTATTGTCAAATTTAGTATTAATTCAAGTATTCATTTCTTATTTTAGGGAGGTAGGCCCAAGGTGACGTACGAGCTCAACTTTCCGCGAGACAGGATCCTCACGGAATGCACTGAAGACAGCGATGATGAGCACTGCAGGCCCATCAACCGTAGTCGCCCTCCTAAAGCCGAGGTATTACCTTCATTCCCTATGTTCTGTTTGTTCCATATGCAAATTTGATGTACATGTCTCTATAATGCATACTTAAAACATGTCAGATCGAGCGGATGGTGGAGGAGCTTCGTGTGGCCATCAAGCGTTGGGTTTAGTACTACAAATAGGATACAAGCCACCTTCAAGTAGTAGCTAGATTATGCTTTTGTGTAATCACCTAGGAAACAAGGCTTTTGTACGTGTAGTGACCTACTCCCTCCATATATTAGCAAAAGGAGGTAGAGATGAACAAGTTGGTACTGATCAACAAGTAACAAGTACGTTTGATTCTTTTGTGTAATGACCCTTGTGAAGTGGCATTACTTAAGTGGAAATATATGGTCCCTCGTGATCTGGTTCAGCCATGGGCACAACCTTTCCAATGACACAAGCATCACCACTTAACCCTTCCACGTCTGGCCTAATCCAGTTTGTCAAGCCCAATCAGAATTAGGACTCTCTTAGCTCGTAACAGACTTTGTGGGCCAAAATAAAGGCCCACCAACATAACCTGGCCTGGTGCCCCTGGTGGCACCAACAAACTAATCTCTATTGCGCCGACATGTGGGCCCCACCTGTCTGCCACACGACCGAACGCGCTCGATTGGAATACGCTTCCTCGTTATCGCGCGTCGCGCGCGAGGTGCCGCCGGTCCACAGGTCCACTGGTCCCACCTGTCGGAGGCACTGACGTGTGGGGCTGCAAGGGATAGGGCCCAGTCGATAGACAAAGAACACCCATACTAAGTGGGCCGAAACTCCCCGATGGGCCACGTCCGCACGTGCGTGATGGTTGTAGTAGGAAGCGTATTCCTCTCGGGAGCATCTGTTCTTGAGACTAATAAAGTAGGAAGCGTTCATACATCACAAACCACTAGCAAAAGAAAATTTAACTTGTTCATGAACTAATAAACTTTGCAACTACAAATTACACAAAGAAATAATAATAATCATCTTCTTCTCCATTGAACCTAGCAACCACTCTATCACCAATGTAGGTGTCATCTTCATCAGGATCATCTGGTAATGAGTCATGATCCGGTTCATCCATGGGCGCCGCATTTTCAATGTCAGATGCATCACCACCTATCCCTTCCACGCCTGGCCTAACCCAGTTTGTCAAATCCTCCTGCTGGTTCTCCTCAACTGTACTATGTTCTACACCTGTGATAACCGAGTCCATCACATTATTTGTGTCACCAACAGACATTGTTATGATCATTGTCCTATACTTCAGACATCGCAAACAATGTTCTCGGTTTCATTCTGAGCACACTGCACCATGTACTACTACCTCTGTTTTCCCATCTTTTATATAACACACTTGCTCCGCTTGTGTTGCCAGGTTGTATGGTTCACTAGAATATCGACGACGACCAGTATCAATATCGATAATCTCGAATTTATCCCTTTTGTACCCTCTGGATTTGCTCAGACTTGGTGCCGGTACATCAAACTAGGCACACTCGAACAATGTGACCTCCTGCTGCTTAGGAAATTGAGGGCTTATGATTTTCACAATCAGTCCAAAAAATCCCATGCCTTCTCCATTATTGACGACTACACCACTGTGCTGGGTTGATAGATGATTCTCTACATCTGTTGTCCGGAAGAAAAACTCATTGATGAACATCTATTCATAGTAGTAACTACTTGGTGAGGACCACGAGCTAGTGAATATATCATATCATCTGCTTTTTTCTCTTCATGTAGCTTCCTTATCTACAAGCATAAATATTTGTGAATATAATAATGTTACAGACATACGAAATTGTGATTAATTTAAATGAAACAGAAATATATATGACTCACTTTATGCTCGAACGATGGTACAAAAAGTTGCTTGTGCCTTGCAGCAGCAGTACTGGGGTTGGTCTTGCTCAATTCGTCCATGTGCTCACTGCAACAAAAACGAAACAATAAACTTATTTCAGTTTAGATAGTGAACACGTACAACCAAATGAAAGGATTAATAAATGTAGCTTACTTTATCCATGGAGTGGCCTCATCACAGTTGGTTATTATGTAGTGCATCATCTTGAGCATCTGATCACGAGAAGGTGTCTCCATATTATGCTTATGACTACTTTTTTTCCTAGTGCAGTCCGTGCTCGCAAATACACTTAGACCAGCAGGTGGTTCACTAACAGTGGTGCTTTCTTGACGATCAGGCCTATTCAGCTTTGTACTAACACCTTCAAAGAACCGAGAACAGAATGTAAGGCACTCCTCCGAGAGGTATCCCTCTGCTATTGAACCCTCTGGGCACGCTTTGTTCCTCACATAGCCTTTTAGGATACGTAGGTACCTCTCAACTGGATACATCCATCTATAAGAAACAGGGCCCCCGAGTTCAGCCTCCAAAGTAATACGAACTGATAAGTGCATCATAATATCAAAAAATGCTGGAGGGAATATCATCTCAAGCCGACAAAGGGTCTCTCCAATCGATTGCGTAAGTTCATTCATCTCAGTTTCATCAAGTTCCTTTGAACATACCATACTGAAAAACCTGCTGAGCTGGATGATGGGGATCACTACTTCTTCAGGCAATATATGGCGCGCCACCAAGGGTAACAGTTTCTGTAATATAATATAGTAGTCATTAAGTCCAGAAACCTTGCGAGCATTGACATCAACACATCTCTTGATATTTGAGGCACAAGCATCGGGCATCTTCACACCATGAAGAAAATTGCATAGAATATCCTTCTGATCATTCCCTAGCTTGTACAACGCTGGTGGCAAAGTGTATTTTCCTTTATTGTCCAACACTGGGTGTTGTTCCTTTCTTATACCCAAATCTATCATATCCAGTCTAGACTGTCCTTATTTTTAGCCAATTTGAGCAAAGTCCCTATCAAGCTCTCACATATATTCTTCTCAGTATGCATAACACCGAGATTATGGCGTATAATCAAATGCTGCCAGTTAGGAAGCTCAAAGAAAATACTCTTCTTCCTCCAGTTGTGCCATCTATTATCTTCATCTCTCTGCTTCCTCTTCCTCGATGTAGCCGCTCCAAATGTGACTTGCTCGAAACTCTGGTACTGCTCCAGGACTTGTGCACCAGTGAGGGGCACTGGAGTCTCCCTCGTTTCAACCTGATTATTGAAGCTGACCTTGTTCCTTCGCCACCTATGGTTCGTAGGCAGGAAACGACGATGGCCCATGTAGCAATGCTTACTACCATATTTTAACCACTAGTAATCAGTGTCCTTGTGACAATATGGACATGAAAACCTGCCTTTTGTGCTCCAACCAGACAACATTGCATATGCAGGAAAATCATTGATTGTCCAAAGAAGCATTGCACGCAGAGTGAAATTTTCCTCTTTTTTTGCATCCCAAGTAGTAACTCCATTGTCACATAGGTCTTTGAGCTCATCAATCAAAGGCTGCAAATATACATCAATGTTAATTCCTAGAGATTTAGGCCCAAGAATTAGCATTGACATCATCCAATACGATTGTTTGAAGCACAACCAAGGAGGCAGGTTGTACGGAATTAGGATCACTGGCCATGTAGTGTAAGTCACATTCAACATCCCAAATGGATTGAAGCCATCAGATGCAAGTCCGAGCCTAACACTACGTGGATCATCAACAAATGCCTTATACTTCTCATCCACGTGCTTCCATGCCCTTGAGTTAGCTGGGTGCCGCACTTACCCATCTTCAACCAATTCTTCCTTGTGCCAACGCATATGCTTCGAAGTGGTCTCGTTCATATACAATCTTTTCAGTCGAGGGGTAACTGGAAAATACCTCAGTATTTTACGAGGTACCGGCTTCTTTTTAGATCCACCAGCAGTGCTACCATCACCACCACCATCCAAATCACCTTTCCACCTACTCTTTCCACATTTTGGACATTTGTTCAAGTTCTCATACTCTTTTCCACGGGATAAGACACAATCATTAACATAGGCATGAACCTTTTGGTAGTGCAAGCCAAGGTCCCTTACTACCTTTCGAACTTGTTCAAAGGTTGTTGGGACACAATGATTATCAGGGAGCACACGGCAAAATAAATTCAGTAATTGCTCTATACCTTTGTTGCTAATGCCACACATGCACTTAATCTGATATAGCCTCACAATAAAAGATATTTTGGTAGCCTCCTTGCAACCTGGATACAGTGCGGTCTTGGCTTCTTCCATCAATTTGAAAAAAATGCTTTGCTGCCTCATTTGGCTCCTCAGTACCACTGCCATCTTTAATTTCACCAGCTATGGCACCCCAGATTAGACTCGAGAGCATATGATCTGCTGAGACGCCGTCATCATCAGGATCACCACCACCACCTTCACAAACGTCCTGAACAACATCGTCCACCACAATAGTACGGTTACCTGCAGATCTGCCACCAGTATGATGTTGTTTTATGTAATACGGACCAAACCCTTTGGAATTCAAGTGAAACTCAAGCGTTTCTTTGTTTTGAAATGCCATGCGACGACATTCTCTACATGGACAAGGCGCAGTCACTCTTGCAAACCTGCCTTCTTCAATGATATCTGTAATAAATTTAGCAATTCCAATCCACCAAGCAGGATCCGAAGGCGTCAAATGCATCCAACTACGATCCTCATTCTCATGTGCCATATTGCCAGAATCCCAACTATAATAATTAAAGCATTAATTGCCAATCTAACTCTAGTCAAATTGATATCAACAAGTAAATTGGCCTTGTTTGGATCTATGGGTTAGAGTTAGATTAGAGCATCTTCAAGAGATTAGCTAAAAACACTTGTCAAATCTACTAATTTAGCTACTCTCAAAAATAGATTTGACTAACAAATAACTGACTAATCCAACAGATTATGTAAAGATGGCTAGTGTGGTAGGCTAGCAAAAAATAGCTAGCGGATGAGCTAGGTATTTATTGCCAATCTAACTCTCATCCATACCGCACGGGATCCCTACCTCACTTATTTATTGCCAATCTAACTCTCATCCAAACACCTCTTGGGTTAGATTTTGTTTATGGATAACTCTAACTCTAACCGATTGGAGTATCCAAACAGGGCCATTATTAAAAACTGAATGAGTAGCCCTTGTCACGTCCCGCGCCCATCGATATCGCGTGGGGCAGTGCAAGCAAGGAGGTCAACGGCAGGCGGCGATGATCGACGGCAGGCGGCGTCGAGCGAAGAAGGGGAGGTGTTTCAACGAAGAAGGGGAGGCGGCGCAGCATAGATAATGAGGATTAGGCCTCTCTCAGCTCGTGAAAGCATATGTGTGGGCCAACATAGTGGGCCAACATAAAGGCCCACGAACATAACCAAGCCGGTGATCCACCCAGAAACACTCATCTCTATTGCAACCATTAGTACATTTACATTGCAACGACTATACATTGTTGCAATATCACCATCCGTGTAGCAACGACTCTAGTGTTCGTTGCGATAACCAAGCTTGTTTTTTGCAACAATGCCATTACCGTTGCTATATCTAAGACTAGTTGCAACAATGTCGATTTTCGTTGCTATACCCAAGCTTCCTTTTGCAACAACACTAGTTTCGTTGCTTTAACCAGGATTTCTTTTGCAACAACTCCATTTTTGTTGCTATATCTAAGACTCTTTTGCAACTTACCATAGTAATTATTACAACGCCTTCTAGTCGTTGCAATATGGGCAACTATTTACAACAATGACAAAGTAGCGTGGCAATAACGTCGTCGCTATTACAGCAAACATATCTTCATTGCGATATAGCCTACCTTTTGCAACATCTAAGTCGTTATCGCAACGGTAGCAAACTGGTGGCAATATGCACCCCTATCGCAAAGAAAAACTATAGTTGTCACAATAACACATATGGATTGCAAATAAAGTCGCCCGTTGCAATAAAAGACTCGTGGCATTAGGGGAAAAACGTTGTAGTGTTAGGAGTTGTTGCCATAAACCATCTTCATTAAACAGTTTATAAAGCCACTTACTTAAGAGATACTGATTCTGAATCTCTATGTTCAAAGCACCTAGACCCCCATATCTTTGAGCTGACAAATTATGGTCCGCTTTGTTAGTCTGTACTTTTTGATGCGATCGTCCCCTTGCCAAGAAAATCTAGACCTATAGTAGTTCAATTTCTCGAGCACACCTTTAGGTACCTCAAAAAAGATAACATGAACATAGCTAGGCTTGTTAGCACTGAGTTAATCAGCACTAGGCGGCGTCCCACTGACATAAGCTTTCCTTTCCAACTACTAAGTTTCTTTTTGAATTTTTTCCTCAATAGCCCGCCAATTCTATTCCCAAGTTTCCGATAGCGCATTGAAATACCAAGGTATCTAAAGGGATATGAACAAGTTTGCATCCAAACAATTGGGAGTAGAGTTGTTCCTGTAATTTGGCTTCCCCAAAGCAAAAGACCTTGCTTTTGTGAAAATTAATTTTTAGGCCCGATATTTGTTCAAAAGCATACAATAAAAGTTTCATATTAGTCGCTTTTCTAAATCATGATCCATGAAAAGAATCGTGTCATCCGCATATTGTAAGACAGACAGACCCCTATCAACCAAATGCGGAACCAATCCCACAACCTGCCCCTCCTCTTTTGCTCTAGTAATCAAAATTTTTAACATGTCTGTCACAATATTGAAAAGATTCCCTCAGAAAATATTGAAAAGAAGAGGAGAGAAAATATTGAAAAGAAGAGGAGATAACGGGTCCTCTTGTTAACACTATTATATAGGACTAACAATGTTTGCTAGTATACAACGACATAGTCTTATGGACGCAAGGTGATGGTCTTGGGTGATTAAATACCTCAAGGCCAAGAAGACATATACAAGACTCTAGACATCATAAAATAGAACTCGGGACAAATACACACAAATAAATGAAGCAAATCCTGCAGAGAAGAGTCACCGACGCAATCATCTTATCATACGGTGATCAACAACCTATCACATCGGATCAGTCGGTGATAGGAGAATCATCTTATCCACGCGAGTGACGAAGGCGGCGACGCGGCTAACGGTGGCCGCCTGAGTTGTCACAGTGTTGGTCCTTGCGTCGAGGGTGGACGCCATGCAAAGGATGAGGAGGACATGGCGAAGCTACACTATGACAGCAATGGACACGGCGGGGCTACTATGGATGCGACGGGCGGAGTGGATTGTGATAGGGATAGGGTTTGGTCGCTGTCGGAACGGTGCAGCTTATTTACACTCACGCCTCATTCTAAGCGGCATAAAATGGGCCTCTTAAATTGAGGGTCTTATCCTAAGCGGCTTAGTATGGGCCGCTTAGTGTGAGGGTCTTATTCTAAACGGTCCAATTTACGCCGCATAGAATAAGAAATATAAATTGAAAAAAATAAAACAGAAGACGAAACAAAGAAAAATAGAAACAAAAATTACACTTACATAATTATTCATTATTATTTACCACAAACATATTGTTCATTGTCCTCCATACCAAATTATAGAAACAAATTTTAAAAAAACTATGAATCTATGGATCTAGCCTTGGGAGAGGGCGAGGCGGCTGCAGTTCAAGCGGCTCTATGCCATCAAGCCGCTCATCCATGACCCGGAGCGCCAATACGCGGGAGAAGCACACCGTCTGCCACCTGCATTTCCAGATACGGCCATGGAATCTCTCAATGTCTCCTGCTTCAGGAAGCCGCACATAGAAGGTGTGGTTGAAAAAGTTGTCCGCCATTGCTATCCTAAAGCGGTATTGGCCGAGGGCATAGTTGATGATGAAGCAGGTAGAGATGAATAGATTGTAGCGTTGTCGTTGGCGATGGCGTCGTTCCAGTGGAGGCGACACGTAGGCGACGACGATGCGAATCTGATCTCCGGGGATGACCCGACGCTGTTTGATCACCCGTTGGGAGACATGCTCGCGGCGAACTGGCGGTGGCCATCCTCTAGGGAAGCGCCTCCGTATTCGCGCCTCCATGGCCACCTGCACCTCCATCGCTCTCTTGGTTTCCTTGCAAATAAAATAGACAAAAAAGGAGAACAACTGCAGGGGATGAATGAAGGAAGCAAAGTAACAATAAATAGAGCCACAATATCAATTTCTCGTGCAAGACGAAGTGGTTGGAGGACACGTCCATGCTGTGATTATTTTAAGAGGATGATAGCACGTCACTTCCAATGAGTCCAAAAAAATTGTAAAAAAAAATAAAAAACATGATATATCTAACTCTTTATTGATCAAAGAGACCTCATTTCATAAGGATTGTTACAAAGTTTTAAAGGAAAAGGTACAAGGCTAATTTTGTTCATCGTTGCCGATCAAACGATGATTTTGTTTAACGTTGCCGGATCTGATATATAAATCCACCTAAGGGGCGAGTGGGCAAGACGAGAAGAGGAAGAACAACAACAGATCTGTCAGAGCTGTCCTTGCTACGCGTCAGACTTGCGATGCGTTTCAACTCGTCCATCTTGGCCGACGAGCAAATTAAGGGCATCCTATTAACCTTGCCTTGATCGGTTTCCTCCCGGGAGAGCGTGGTGAATGTCATCATGAGGATTCTCCTGCGATTATACCTCCTGGCATCACAAAAGGAGACTGAAGAAGAGGGCAAAAACCCTGCCCTATCACGAGAATTCTCTTAGCGAGAAAAAAAAGGAAGGTGTGGCTACTATGGAGGCAAAAAGCAGGAGCTTTCTGACTACGAGATCTATTATTTGTGCCATGGCTGGGTACGGTGTGAGGAAGATAAAGCCATAGGGGCTTTATTTATAATCAAAAGAGAAGAGAGAGATTGCGATGGATCGGTTGCGCTCAACTTGTATCGCAAGATGAAGAGAAGATCCCCGATCGGTTTCACACGCGCACGTCCGCCTTAACTTGTATCGCAACATGAAGAAGATCCTCGGTTTCACACGTGCACGTCCGCTCCAACTTCCAAGAAGCATTTTAAATCCCGGAAGCAATCGGGTCAAATGAAAACCGCTTCGGTAAACGAATATTCTAGCCGGCATATAATGCACCGTTTAGGATGAACAATCATTCTAACCGGTTTTATAATGCACCGCTTCGTTTACATATTCGAGCCGACTCATGAATTTCACCGCTTCGTATGATGGCCTTATTCTAAGTGGCACATGTCACGCCGCTTACAATGACTTAAACTAAGCGGGTCAAAATTGACCCGCTTCGTATGGGCCCTATGAGGCTAATGGTTTCTGCAGTAGTGTATAGAAGCCCCTTTTATTTATGCATTTTATCGCATTTCTTCAAGGATCCTGGCCAAGCAATCATGGGGGCTGGGCGCCCGGCCGTACCTCCAATTTGCGCGGCGAGTTGGGGATAACGACGAGGCTGGATACTGGGAGGTGGAGCAGTAACCGCACCGCCACCGTTGAGGAGAGGGATGGAATTATTGGAGGGGGTGATGAAATCGGAAGAAAGCTGCTAAAAAAAGAACGCCTCTACATCTGCCCATCTCCATACGCCCATGTGGCTGTGGGGGCAGTTTTTGTGAGACATGGGACTAGAGAACCACCAGGAGCTGGTAAAACCAATCTGGAACCGGAGATTGAAACCGGTGCTAATAAAGGCGACAGGGGTTGGGCACATCGGGTCGGATGGTTCAGATACAGGATAGTTATTCCGTACCAACTGTATATTATATAGGCCCCGTTTGGTTCCCTCCATTTTGCAAAATGAATCCGTCACATATAAAAGGGAATCTTACGTGCATGATGTACTAAATGTTGACGAAAAAAAGAACCCATTACGTGAATGGAGTGTATTTCGCGAGACGAATCTAACGAGCCTACTCAATGCATGATTTGCAACAGTAATGTTACAGTAACCATCCGCTAAACATGGTTTAATTACCCTCTAATTACCCTCATTAGATTCGTCTCACGATCTACAAGCCAGATCTGTAATTAGTTTTATTATTAGTCCACGTTTACTACTTCTAAATGGTATTTTTCGCTTCACAAAAATTTTGCAAAATGGAACTAAACAGGGCCACAGTGTGTGGACTGATACGAAGATTATCGACGCACAATGAATTGATGGTCCGACTCAGTGTACACCAATACTATCAAACAATACAAATTAAATCTTTATTTTACCTTGTGTAGATGCACAAGGTATATATATGGACCAAACAGTTCGAGAAGAAAACCAGGCATGTACCACTTATTGAGGTTATGTAAAGTGTTGGCCCGATTGCTCTCTTTCATGCAGATCACACACACGGAGGGCAACCAATTATTACATGCAGATATCATGCTCTCTTTAATCAAACCAACTCATGCAATGCATGCACCAACTGGCCTTCTCCCCTACACACACGTCGTACATGACTAAATACAACTCACACAAACACATAAACAACAAGATCAACTCCAACATACATATATATTGGGATACATAAGCACGAGGTCTTCCATTTATTCTTCAATGACCAGATAGCTTGGCACCTTGGCATCGCAGGTCCGAGAAAACACCATCTGCATGTGGTGCACATAAAGAACAGTCGACCAACAGTTACAACATCACTCCAACATCGTCTACTCTTAACTGTGTAGTGAGGGTAGAGTATGTGCATACCTGGTAGTCCAGAACTGAGCGTGATTTGAACATAGCCGCACAATACGTTAAATAGTACTGCCAAGTACGGATGAACGTTTCGTCAAATCCCAGGGCAGCAACTTTCCTGAAAAAAATAAGGTGGATACTACTAAATGAGTAATTCTGCTACGAATAAAGCATTTCTACAACAGAAAAAAATATAATAGCCAAGAAAGCTCATAATCCCTCATATATGCCATTGATGTGTTTACCCCACAATCACTGACGGTGGCATACGAGGGATTTATTAGACTTTAACCAGTAGCATGTGAGGAATTTTTCCAATAGAATACTATTAATTTAGTAATGTAAATAATGTGTAGCTTAATTAGATTAAGATTAAGGGCTCGTATATGTTTACTTTCTGTTGGCCACGAAGTTATCCCTCCAGTGCATCAGAGTCGTGTAGTAATGGTCCCCAATGTTCTCAACGTGTTGTACGCTGCACAGGTGTAGTATTCAAGAAAGAACTAGTAAATCATGGAGGTCTTAGTGTTAAGCAATAGCTATACCGAGTATAGTTGAGCACATATATACCAGAAGCTTGATGAATTAGTCATGGCAGACACGACCCGGGCTAGGGAAGGTAGGCAGCCACCTGGGAAGATATATTCCTTTATGAACTCGGGCCTCTTCCTCAATTTATCGTACAATTCCTCTGAGACCGCAATGAACTGTGCATACAAATTTTATTTGAATATGAAAATTAGCTAGCTGATGAGCGATTTTCACTCGTAATCATATACAATGGATCAGTATATAAGGTTAATGTATGTTGGTGATGATGCACCTGGAGGACAAATATGCCGTGTTCTGCCAAATGGTACTCACAGCTGCTAAAAAAGTCATCCATGTACTCATGCCCGACATGTTCAATCATCTCACTAAATGAGCAACAAGGAACAAAACATATTTATCAGATCAATAGCTAGCTGCTACCATTTTCCTTAACACTCTTTTAATCTGTCAGAAGTACTACTCACCAACTGATAATCCTGTCAAACTTCTGGGAAGCTGGTATTTGGCGGTAATCGCAAAGGAGGAAAGTTATGCGGTCCTACATACATACAGTAGATCAGTTTGTTATCTTGGTTTTTAATTCCTGATGATATGAGTTGAAGTTTGTCACATAATAATACTACGTAGAAAGGTACATCACTGACCTCTAATCCTGCTTCTTTCACCTTTCTCTTGGAGTATTTCAGTTGCTCCTCGGACAGTGTGATTCCCGTGTACTTGCAACCAGTTTTCTTGACCAACTCTACCGCTAAAGTGCCCCAGCCACTACCAATATCAAGAACATGATGCCCCGACTCCACCTTAGCCTTCAGTTAAATGGATTCATCATTGCAATACCAAGACATGATTAATTAGGTCATGTTGATGCATATATGCAAGCTTCTAGCACTTAATAGAGTGATGCATATATTGAGGCAATATCAATATCAGGAGAAATTTATGATGGAAGAGTTGAAACAAAGCACAATGCATATTGATCATTTTACCTTATTAATTAGACTGTTAATTTTACGTAGCTGGGCTGCTTCTAAGCTCTCGTCCTCCGCCTACAATTACAACCAATATCCAGGTAACTGAGCCATCCCAATTATACTATTTGAAGCACTACACTACATAATTTACTTGTTCGAGAGAAAAAAAACTTTATAATTTACTAGCCAGAGATGAAATCACAAGATTGGCAAACCTTGAAGATACCAGAAGAGTAAGTCATTGATGGATCCAGATAAAGAGCAAAGAAATCATTACTCTGCAAACAATTATTTCAGATTGAAAATAAAATTTGTTAATACTACTCTGTCAGTTCTTTTGAACTATGGGAACAAATGAATTGTATCATATCGATGGAGGGAACAAATTAAACATACGCATGACATTGATTTGTTGAATTATGTAAAACAGTTGTAGAAAAAACTAGAGCAGTTAGTTATTTTAATTTTTAAGAAAAAATAAACAAAGTGATCCACTAACCAGATCATAGTGCTTAGAGATATTTTTAGCAGCTTTGGATACAGAGTTGTTTCTTGAGGCATGACGCAAAATGTATTTTGCACATGCAATTCCAGTGAATTTAAGCCAGGGTGACCACAAGCCCTTCCTTATAGGATTACTGCAAAGCACATTTGAATGAGTTCAGCAATAATTCCTGTATGATCCTTCATTCTGATGAAATAATTCAGATGGCATTTTAGAATCAAGATACCTTTTGGTGGCACTGCTTCTCATCAACCTTTTGCGTTCACCTCTATTAGCAAAAGTAATCTGTATACCAATATGGCGCGTATATTTAATAAGTAGTAAAATAAAAAGATAGTAGCTGTGTTGACCTGTATAACTAATAAAAAAAATCTATATTATATATGTACTCTATCCACTAATGTAAACATGAGATTTCAGACTCGTTTCTGGTCATTTTTTTGAGAATTTGCATACGAACATATTATAAAAGACTGAAAACATGAATTGCATGAATTATATGGTGAATTATCTTAAGCGTGCTTTCTTATAGTATCAAACTTTATTTGATTTTATAAATATGTACAGACCAATTGACCAGAGCATGGTGGTACCAGTATAAGATTCAGAAGGCCATCTCTGTTATCAGCAAATGTGACATAACCATGGATGTAGGCATATGCAAAACCAAGATCTGCTTCTGTTGCAACCTGATGTTAAAAAGGCGAGGCACACCGAAGATGTAAGATGTATCTCACATGAGGAGATGTGATGAAGATAAACTACAATGTACAGTTTGGATATTCATATGTGACACGGAAGAGAGAAGAGAACCTTCCAATAGAACTGGGGGTCATGAACTTGTATCACAGTTTTTGTCTGACATCTTTCACATGATCTACCGAAACTAAACATAGTGCCTCCGTCTTCGAGTATGCTGTGCACAAAACTAATAAAGTGAGAATCATTACCAGAGATTGTGTAGTACATCAATTCAGACAAGCCTTACCTCATGTTACCGATCCTTATGTATCGGTCAAAATGTTTTAGTACCAGAAGACGTGCACCGGCCTCAGTCCATGATGGTGCCATCGGTTTTGGGTTAACCAAAAGGTCACATTTCCTTTGAAGCAATTCTGAAGCTGCTACTTTCCCAGCCTGAATAAACAGATTGCACTCGCATAAATATTTATTTGAATAATATTCAGTGCCTTTGTGATTTGAACTTAAAGGCAGGTGTGCAGTAAATACCTTCACATTGTCCTCATGCCATCTGTAGCCTGTTGTTATTCATGAAAAGGAACATTTCAGACTTAATTACATTGAAATTATTAGTTAACGGCAGGTTGCAGTGAAAGGAATGAAACCTTGATATGGGCCACAGAACCATATTCCCCTCTTTCCTTGGATGTTATTAAGCTCAATAGTAGCCTTTGCAGAAGCCATGGACGGAATTGGGTGGCTCGTATGCCATTTGAGGAAGACATGATTGGGAACACGAGGAGGGTTAAATGTCACAAGAAAAGGCCGGGGCGATTCAATGTTCTGGAAAATATAAATTTCACTGTTATTTGTAATCCTTCCATGTGGTGTAAAAGACCGATAATTCTAAAAATATTCATTGATCAGCTATGCACAAGAAAAATATTAAATTTTGAAGTTACGTTGTTACTTAGGCACCTGAAGTATATTTAGCCAGAAGGTAACACAGACGCCACCGCTTGTACCCAGGAAGTTCCTGGCGCTCCACGCGAGGAAATTACGTGGCATCAGACTTTCATCACAGTGGAAGTACACGTCACTGCAGGAAAGGAAAATGCAAGAGACGATGTATCAGATTCAGATCTAATCGCCCCACAATAACACAATAATAGGCAGCGTTACCTGTAGATATACTGGAAAGCTCCTAGAACCCTCAACTCCTCATGTGTGGCTTCAGCTCCTAGTACTTTTAGAGCATCAGGAGCATGAAGACCAAATATGACCCTGTCGTACATCTCATCTGAACCGTCAGCCCCCAAAATCCGGTAGCCTGTTTCCAGAAGCATAATATTTTTCTCACGAGTGAATATAAGTAGGGTATAAGTAATTGTAGTGGGCAATTCGAAAGTATTCCTTCCTGAACCCATGTACATGTGGTCGTCAGCAAACTGTGTAAATGCCCTCCTACCCCTACTGGCACTGGCAGCATCGTCCAGAGCTGCCTCATACCAGTACTCCCTCCCTATTGCTATTAGGCCAGTCTCAGTGGGAGTTCCATGGACACAATTACCTATAGTGACACATCATCTAAAAGATGTTAGAAACTATGATGAAACACCATCTCAATGCAAAGTTTCATCTCTTGTTGTTTCCTAGGCTACATGCAAGACACAAGCTGTCTAGGTAACTGTGTAGTGAGAGTTTCATCACCATGAAACTTATTTCATCTCTTTCTTCATAAATACACTGCCACATCATAAAAAATTAGTGACATGTCAGTCTATTTAATACCCATGAAACTCCCACTGAGACTGGCCTTAGATGATGTTTAGGACAACGACACGGTTTTCAAAACGTAACTTTGACTTCTTATTTTTACAAAAATATTTATTAAAAAATAATATATGTATACTTTTCTAAAAATACTTTTCAAGACAAATCTATTCATATGGTTTTCACATTTCCAAACTCAACAACTTAAAAGTTATTCATGATTTATATATATTCCCAATGTTTGACTAAAACATTGTCCAAAACTTCATCTATTTTCTATATGGAGGGAGTACAAATCTAATGCAATTTAACCCCATCCGCTGCAAGATTCTATTTTCTCAGTTATTGGCACCTCTGAGGTTTTGACCATTCTAACCCCATGGCAAGATTGCCATCCCCCCATAGTTTCGTCAGGTGCTTTGACATCTAGTTAACATGGCCCATACGTGTATTGTACACAAACAAATGAACAAATGTTATGGCATCATTTCTGCACGGAACAAATAAAAAGGCGATAATGCCATCTGGGCAATGATTGTCGTTGGTTAATGCAAGATAACCCCTTTCAAGAAAATTGAAAAAGAAATTGGGGATAATACATATGTGCACCCGTCCATCTAATTTAGAAATACTCACGAAGCACGAAAATTAAGCACATCTACTTGGATATAGATGTACCTTCGTTGAATTTTGAAACAGAGTTGACTTCACAGCCGGTTTTAATTTGACAACCCATGCTCTCCAGTTCTTCCCTAACCTGCTCACACATAAAGGGTCAATGCAAGTGCTACTACACCATGTCCTTCCCTACTTTTTACCGAAGAAAAATTACAGTACCTTGTTCACGTAGGACCCCGAACCACCCTTGACGGTGAGCCACTGCGGGCGACCAAACAACTGAAGACATGCAAAAATTTTCATTGGATGAACTAATTAGCATCACAATGAACTATAGTCAAACTAATCAGCTCTTCTAATTAAAGAACAATATGAGCCAGAAAGGAAAATAAAGAAATAAACATCCGAGATAGATGTGTTTTTATATCGCTACCTCAAGAAGATGATTGTCACGGAGGAATGAAAGAACAAAGAGAGCGGGGAAGCCCAATACTCCCTGCGGCGAACTGGACCAAATGCATGCACACATTGGAATCTGCAGCGAACATATATAGTTTGTGCCACCGTGTTAGAATAAACTGCTGATGACATAACAAGCTGTAGAGGAGTATATGTAATTAAATTATATTAGTTGCATACAAGGTAAGCATCCTGGAAGAGCTGCGAATATCCATTTGACTTGATGAATTGCCCCAAAGTCTCATTGTGGTCAGGGTTTCTTCCATGGTCTTCCAGGTACCTTCAAACAAAAAAGAAGGGAGAAAATTAATCAATCATTAATTCAGCATGCATATTATATGACATAATGCACAAATATCTCTAGCTAGCTACAATCAGCACTGTGGAGAGTGTTATCTTCAACAAGTAGAAGATGAAAGCAGCATTACTCACTCGAGGGCATGATTCTTGAACTTGAGTATCTCACGGACCACGAGCCAGAATCTGGGGCTAAGCAGGTTGCTCTTCTGCGCCAGGACACCAGATAAACCATTGCGGCTACCCCACTCGAAGCCTTGGCCGCCTTTGCCCAAGCTAATGCTCGCTGAGAATGACATGTCATCCGATGCCTCCATCTCCACCCCAAGCCCTTCAAACCATTTCATCATGTTGGGGCTCGTCATCTACAATAGTTAGCTATTTTGTTAGATTAATTAGTACAAGAGCTGAGTAGTCATAAAACTGATCTTCTCTCATCTCAGTTAATTTCTTCAGTTTGAGACCCACTGTGGCAGTATCATCATCCATTTCTAGAATTGTTGCTTGGGAGAGTTGTGCAACAGTCTGTTAATTTGTTTTGCAAAGTGCAAGAAAATATATATGTTTTGTTTCGCATATACTCCCTCCGTCCCAGAAAGAATGCATTTCTCGCTTCCAAAAAATTCCAGAATCTTAAGTTTAACCAATTATAAATAAAAAATATAAATATTTATGATATGAAATATATATCATTAGATTCGTTTCTAAATGTAGTTTTTTGACAAATTTATTTAAAGCCATCAATATAAGTACAATTCGTCAGAAACTTGGTCAAATGTGCACTGCTTTAACTGACACGCGTTCCAAACGAGCTTTCTTTTTGGGATGGAGGTAGTATATGCAGCAAATTAAGTCTGCCGTTTGCATTTTCCAAATGTAACGGTAGTATAGCTAGCTACTGCGTATGCTTGTTCGCACCGGGTTGAAGACCATGCAGCCAAGGTCGACAGGGACACGGCCGCCGCCGGCTCCGTCGTCGACGGCCATGGCCTTGTTGCCGCCGAGATGCTCCTCCTTGTCGTACACCGTCACCCTTGCCCCGCCGCTCCTCGCCAGCTCGTGCGCCGCCGCCAGCCCGCCCAGCCCGCCGCCCACCACCGCAACCCTCATCATCTCGATCGCTCGGTCTCTCACTCTACCAGCCGCTCTACTGACTTGATGGTTGGGCTCTGTGGCATCCACACAGGATTCCCCGTTTTTATAGAGAATCCAGAAGTGCTCTCCTGGATCTCCTGTGTGGCTGCGTGTCCTCTATGGTTAGGTGGACGTGGGGCCAAATCGCGTTAACTGCATTGATGTACGGGGTACTGTGGCCCAGCATCTGCATTGAGGGGTTTAATAATGACTGTCCTGCGATCACGTGGCTGCCTGCCTGCCTGCCTATTTTGGCCATACACAGTCTCACCTTCCCATAATAGCATTTGCCACCAACTTTCACATCTTATTATCATTGCATGCAGTGCCACAGAAAAGGAGTCTTTAGTCCCGATTCCAATTTCTTTTTTTTTTAAGAAAACTCTGCCCTGATTCTAAAACCTGGAGAGGAAGTGATTTTTACTACTACTGTAGTTCTTATTATCAACTGGGTATGCAGCGAAGCTACCCAGCTTCACCACGTACTGCTCCGTGTAACTTACCGGAAGTAATTAAGTCACTTCTGCCGTTTCAGTTTCCACCACTCTAGCTAGTCGATCCTACAAGCTGAACTAGAGGGTGTTTAAATTCGATGAAAAAAGAATAAAAATGTGAAAATTTTTTGTATTAGGTCACATGCACGTAGCGAGAAAAAAAATAAACTGACATGGTTTTCTAGATGAAAACTTTTCACCTCTTACCGGAACTAAAGTGATGAGAGGCCTGACCAGCGGTTTGCACTCAAAGCACATAGTGGCATCCTCATCAAAGAATGCATATTCTGTTTTCCACACTACACTACATTTCTTATCGTCCAATGTATTGAAGGCTGAAGCACAGTGTTGTTATGAGAGGCATCCTCTTGGCTGCACTGGTGACGTATGGGGGTACACGAAGGGGTGCAGTGGAGGTGCATGTGAGGTGCAAGGGAACAGAGGTAGCACGGGGTAGGAACAGCTCATCCAAAGTAAAGTCGTCCCCATCACGAATAGTTATTGGCATACCGATCCGTGTCCACTAGCGCTCATGTGTCAGCGACCACTCCACGGTGCAATAACGTTGAATATGGTGTATTTTTTAACAGTGTACAGTACCCTTTCAAAATACAATTGTTGCACATTTCCACTGATTCAGACAGGTTTTCCAGTGACGAAAAAGACCACTGTCGCTCGAATTTTTTTTTGGGTGGTGAATGCCACAATTTTTGTTTGTTCTAGAAAATCCCATAGATGCATGTTTTATTGAACGAAAAGTTGGTTGCTAATAATGTCCCGAACCTAAGAGTTTTTTTTTCTATTTTGCTCTATAAAAGCTTTTGCTTTTTTTTGCGTGTATAAAGAAAGCTTTTCTTAATAAAAAACTTTTTTGCGGGTATAAAAGCTTTTGCTTAATTGTTCAATATTCTTTGTTTCAGATTAAGTTGCACTTGTATCAACCAATCTAGCCTAAAAGTATACGCTACTTATGGTGATGCTCCCTCAGGTAGGCATTGAACGTGGAATAATATATAGAAGCAAACAAACAATTACTTTATTAATGAAGACTTGAATTCAAGACCTCGTCTTAATGAGTGTTAAGTTTTACACCCTCCGTATTAAAATAGAAGTCGTTTTTACACAATGACACGGTCTCCAAAATGTAACTTTGAATTCTTATTTTTCAAAAATATTTATTAGAAATAATATTTATTCTTTTATGACAAATCTATTCATATGGTTTTCACATTTTCAAACCCAACGAATTAAAGGTTATTCGTGATTTAAATTATGAATGTTTGACTGCAATCTTTTCCAAAACGACTTATGTTTTAATACGGAGGGAGTATGCATCAACCAATTTAAATAAAAGGTTATTGATCCCTCACGTATGTACTTACTCTGTCCTAAAATATAAGGAATTGAGTTTATCCTAAGTCAATTTTTTTAGTTTGACCAGATTTATAGAGCATAATATTTATGAAAACGACATCAACAAAGTAAATTATCAATTATATTAGATAACGAATGTAACAATGCTCATTGAATATCGTAAATATTATTTTTGTATTCGACATTGTTGGTCAAAACTTTGACTAGTTTGGCTTAAGACAAACTCAGGGTGCCTTGTATTTTAGAGGTTGGTTGATTGGGTATGAAAATGTTGGCATGCCAATGCTTTTGCAAGGCAAAAGTCGTCAATTTTTGGGACACTATTTGATTTGTTACCAAAACGTTGACACATCTCATATTTAATTTGCCAAAATGTTGGCTACTTTTTTACCTAAATTTTGGCATGCCAAGACTTTGACATGACACTTAACCAATCAGGCCCTTAAGACGGAGTATATCATTTTCATAATTTTTCATTTTTCTTTCCTCGGCTTCTCGAAGGCAATCCGCAATCTTGTCTAGTACATACACATGTGATAAGGTGGCTGGGGCTCTAGCCTGGCAATGAAAAGTTTGGAACTACAACTGCTCCCCCGGACCCCTCCCTCCCTCCCCCCGAAACCCTAGCACTGCCACCCCTTCTCCCCACCTCCCATCTCGCCGCTACCGGAGCTGGCCCGCCGGAAGCCCGTGCGGCAGCTAGGAGGGCGGCGGCGGGGCGGAATCTTCCGATTTGGCACCTTCCGTCCGGATCTGGTAAGTGGTGACGAAGGTACGGCAGCGGCGGGCCGCTACGGCAGCGTGTGGGCGAGTGGCCTGCGGCGACGGAAGTGGCCTACAGCGACCGCGCATCGGTGGAGCGGCGTGAGGCAAACGCGGAGGCAGCAGACTGCTGGGGCGGCTCGTGCACGTTGGCCGCCGCCGGTAGCAACGCTCGGCGGGCGCGGTGCACGAGCGGGGCCTGCCGCGCCGGTGACCATGGTGCAGGAGGTGGCGGTGCTCGACTTCTCCTGGGCCCATCCCCGACACTCCTGGGCGGCGGCGGTGACCAGCCATGTCCGCCCGCTTGGGGCCCTAGTGGCTCATGGCAGCGGCTATCGGCTGGTCGCCGTAGGTTTCTGGACTTGCCCCACTGGGGGATCCTCGCGACCAAGGTCCAGGGCGGCTCCTGGCGGCGGTCTGCTGCACGCAGAGTGGTGCATGTCTTCAGGTGAAAGCCATGCTCAGTCTTCGACTGCGTCCGGCAACGATGGTGCCATGATGCATCATTTTCCTTGTTGAAGGCGTTGTCGTGAAGACCTCGGCCTCCAGAGACATCTTCAGGTGAAAACCAAAGAACCGTGTTGGTTTGGGCGACGGTAGCGTGTTGACGTTACTATCCTCTTGGGGCGTCGCTTTGGAGTTTTTTTGGATGCCAGTACCAGGGACGGTTTGGTGGGATGGTGGTGCCCGTTGTGCCTCAGTGCGCTTGAAGCGGGAGTGTGTGATGTGTGATAGAGATCGACTCAGTATGGTGTCTATGCGACAGGAGATCGATCGAAGCAAGGATGAAGAAAGAGCATGGAAGAAGTTTGAAGCTTAGTCTTTTTAACTTTTTTCTTTAGTCTTTCCTTTCCTTGTGTTTGTGTCCCTCATTGTGAGGTTTGAGTCTAAGCACTCATGTATTGTCTGACTATGTGGTCGGATTGGTTCTCTATGGTCGCAGACATTCACATGTGAATGTTTAAGGCCGAATTTTTTCCCTTGTCTAAAAAAATGTGATAAGGTGGCTGACGAACGTAGTACTGCAATTTATTGGGAAATCTCTTGACTTAGTTCCCTGAAACAGCAGGACACATCCCATGGCTGCTAGCGGAGTACGATCCTTGGGCCGCGGCAGCGTACGATCCCCACAGGCAACGACACGTCTGATGGCAGCAGCTGCAGCTCGCAGCAGAGTGCCGGGCAGGCCGACCGGTACCCGACAGGGCCATATATTTTCCTTAATTCTCCTTTAGCGTATGCATTGGATTGGAGAAGAGTGGATTTCCTACTGCTGTAAATCCAACGGCTCGCAGCTAGCTTAGGACACGAACAGTGACTGTAGGCTGTACGCCCCACTGGACCGCGATCTGGCTTGAAGGGTGAGGAGGAGAAATAAATTAGGTAATTACGACCTTCCGGCGGAAGAAGGGCAGTTCCAACCCTCCTAGTCAGCTGGTTTCCATAGAATTAATGATGGTGCCAAGTAAGCAAAAATCTGATGTGGCAAAGGAGTTGAGGAAAGAGAAGGAAAAACATAGAAATTAGGTCGCATGCCGAAACGAGATCGTCGCGTGGACCAAGGTGAAGGAAACTAGCGCAAACTGCGTTGGGGAAGCCGCGTCGTTTCTTCACCCCGCGATTCCCTCGCCATCCCGATCCGCTGCGCTCGCCCTCCACCGCCGTGCTCACCCCGTGGCGAGAAACCATCGAAATCCGTCCACTCGTCAGCTACACTCGGCCAAATCCATCCCCAATCTGTCATCCCCCAGAAAGAAATCGCCCCAATGCTTATGGAAGGATGAATCGAGCGGATTCGAAGAAGCGGTTGTCGAGATCCGGCGGATCCAGCCGTCATTCCAGTCTCCAGCGGAGCTCTAGGAGCCGGCGCTGCTCCAGACGCCGGTATTTCTCCCGCTGATGGTGCTGGCTCCCAAGCTCCGGTCATCGATGCGCTGTGCCCCTGGAGCTGCCCTTGTTCCAGATGCCGGTGTCGATCCAGGAGCTGGCACTCCCTGCATCTCGTGCTCCGGCCACTAGTTGTTCAGCATTCCATCTTCCAGAGTTCCAGGTCCCGGTGATTGTTCATGGTGGCCAGTGGCCCCTCCTGGAAGCTCAGATTGGTACTTCACTCTCCAAATTCATGTGTGATTTACAGGCTAGAGACCGGACATTGCAATATGTTTGCAATTCGTGTGTCCTGTCAGCTTTTTGGTCGATGGATAGGAAAGGAACGTCTTCATCCTTCATCACAGATTGTAGCAAGTATATAGCTCATTCAAAAGTTTCAGTTTTAAGTTTGAGTTCAGAAATTTCAGACATTTGCATTCTAAAATAGAATATATTTCTGCATATACATACATTGCTAGCTTGTATATCCATCAGACCACCATTGCTAGTTTTGATGCCAATGTGTACTGAATTTTTGAGTTAGTATGTATGTACTTTGTCATTGCTATCAAGTCTGTAGAGATGGCTACACAATAGATTTGGTATAGCTGATCCTTGCACATGCATGAAAGGTAGTTAATATTTTTTTCTTATGAACATCATGGGTTGGGAAGGTAGTGTCTATATGTTCATTAATTATACTCTCTCCTCTAGATATCATCCATGGAAACCATGGGTTGGGACTGCCCTGACTCTGCTCGCTCCGGGTGGACTCAGCAGCGCTCCGTCCGTACACCACTCGCTTCGCCTAGCAGCAGCAGTGCAGCACAATCCACCTTTTCACTTCTCCCCGTCCCCCTCCTCTTCAACCTATTTTTCTTGCCCACGCTCCCTCCTAGATCCGTTTGCCGCTGCCTGCTCTTGGCACTGGAGTTCGGTGAGGCCGGCCATCGGTTGTTGCACTGGGTGTTCCACCACTAGTGCAAGATCCAGGGTCTCCTCTTTGGAGGTTCTAGTCTCCCGATTGGTTTCCACCTATGCTGGTGAAGTGGTGAGGCGGCACGCCATCACCTCCTCCTTTCCCTACCCCCCTTCTTCAATACGTATCTGATCGTCGCGCTGGGTCCTAGAGCATTTGCCTGATCTTGCAATCTCGCTCTGAAAAAATGGGTGTTCAACTGGGCTTTCTTAGCCTCCAATTTTTTTAGCATGAGCCTCCTGTTGACTCTTAGAAAAACGAGCGTGCTAGCGCCCGGACGTCCGACGAAGGAGAAAATTTCGGACGGTACTGTAGCAGTGAAAATTTCCGCTGCAACATTTGGTAAAGTTGCATCAAACATGTAAATTTTTTTACAACATCTAAAAAGTACATTTGCAACATTAAGAATGCTCGATTGCAACATGAAAAGTTAATATTTACAACATCGAGAATGCGTACAGAAATATCATCGAATTCTATCGACCGAACATCATTCGGTGAAAATTTCCGCCGCAACATCGAGTAATATTGCATGAAACATGTAAAGTTTTTTGCAACATCTAGAAAGTGCATTTGCAGCATTAAGAATGCGCGATTGCAACATGAAAAGTTAATATTTGCAACATCGAGAATGCGTATAGAAATGTTGTCGAATACCATCGATCGAACGTCCAGATCTACTTTTTTGCAACATCCAAAAAAAGCTTATGCAACATCAAAAGAACAGTTCCTGAAACATGGAAAGTCGTCGTTTGCAACACTAAAAACAGCGTGCTCCCAACTCTCAGCCACACACGGCTGCAGTCAAAACCTCTCGATGAAAATGCAACATCCGGATAAAATAGTTGCAACATTTGCAACATCCAGATCTACTTTTGCAACATCTGCATAAAACAGTTGCGATATTCTTCTGAAGCATATGAAACACGCGAAACATACATTTGCAACATGCAGCAAACCCTAGCAAAGGTAGCAAGCAGAGAGAGGAGGAAGAGGATGACGAACAGGGAGCTCAACCCGGCCATGGGGGAGCTCGACCCCAGCCATGACGAGAGGAGCTCGCGCCAGCCATGGTGAAAGGAAGAGGGTCTAGCTGCCGTTCATGAGGACCTCGCGTCGTCGGCCATGGGACATGAAGAGGATCTCACCGTTGTCGTCCATGAGGAGAGGACCTCGTGCCGCCTGCCATGGGGATCTACGCCGCCAGCCATGACGAGAAGAAGAAGAGCTCGCAGTCGCCCTGGAGCTCACCGGCAGCCCCGCGGAGCTCGCTGGCGGCCTCGTGAGCCGTTGCCGCCCCGGAGGAGTGGCCCACCGGCCTCCCTTCTGGCCGGACAGGGCAGCCGAGCGCCACCGTCCGCCTGGACATTGCTGCCCCAGTCTCCGTGCCGCATGCCTTGCTTGTTGCCGGCCTGAGGCGGCTGCATCAACGGGAGCGCGTGCGGTTGAAGAAGAGTCTGAAGGGGAGACGAATAGATGAAGAAACGGTGGATAGAAGTATCGCGTGTTGACATGGGGACACAAATATATTAGAGTCCGATTTTTTTTCTCGGGCTAGGACGCCCGGCGTCGAGCATTACCGTTTGAAAAAAGCTACAGTACACATGCAACGGCGCCGTGCCACTCTACTGGCTAGCCCACCACCCGCGCACAACATAGTACAGAACACCTTGGAAATCATGTCTTCTAAACATCATGATTATGGTTTTTTTGGATTTCAGTAAAAATTCATCTCGAATGAAATTCATGAAATTCAGAATTATTGCTAAAAATTTCGGTAAAATGTTACTGAAAATTAGAAATTAGATGTCTTCCATTGTGTAAATAAAATCGGAACAATCACAAGTTGTGCTCCATCCTAGTTGGTAAAAAGCTAAGAGAGCTAACCACTGCAGCTGTACAATTTTATTCTTCAAATACAACACGTTATCAATCAAAAGAAAAAGATAACATAGCCCAAATTTTCTGCTTACTTTCATTAATTTTGTCCACGGGCGAAACAAAATTCACTGAAAATTGGATGTGAAATTTAAATGTGCATCGACCGTGCGACAGTATCTGACTGTGACGCCACGGTTGCGACGGGCGTCCGATGGTTTGGGCGTGCGCAGGACGTGACAGCACAGATTAGATCTGATGGCAGAAACCCCGTACGGCCGTGCATTTGATCCGGTGGGGTCGTCTGGCCTCTTGCGGCAGAGATTAATTAGGCGGGCAGCCCGTATCCGGGCCATGCATTTCCTCCTTTGTCGCATGCATTGGAGAATAGTGGACTTTGCATTGCAAGTTACTGCTCTGTATCCAACAGCTCGCCAGTCAGGGACAAGAACAGTGCTGGCGACTGTAGGCCGCTGGATCGCGATCTTGGGATCGAGGACGAAGAAAGGCTGATGCCCAGCAATCATCGACGGTAGTTGTCAGCTTATTACTGACGAGGCGTACGTGAGGAACAGGACGGAACAGCGCCGCGCCACTGGTGCCGGTCCAAGCAGCAAGCAAGGAACTTTTGATTGATGGTTAATTCACCGTCATTTGCGAATAGTAGAATTATTGTTCTGCAGGACAGTGTACTCAGTGATCGTTACTCCCGGCCCGTTTGGTGGGAGAGACAGAAGGGGGGCGGATGAGATAAAGCGGCTGTGATAGTCCCCCTATCACAGCCGGTTTTCAAAAACCGGCTGTGATGACCCCATCACAACCGGTTTTCATCTAAACCGAAAATAAACCAAAATAAAATAGCAAAACATTTTATTTATTTGGGGATGGACCCCATCAGCCACCACCCACCGTCGGCGGGATTCGAACCCGCGACCTCACGTTCGTGCATAGCCTCCTCTATCACTGCACCACTAGTGTGTTTGTGTCTATATACCATTTTGATTCCCCTCATATTAATGTTTTCTGAGTGTAAATTGCTTATTTGAGGCTCTAAATGACTTCAAATAAAAAAGTGGTGAACTACAATGTTTCATAACTTTTCAAGATCTACAACTTTCGTTTTGGTCAAAAGTTTATCCAAGGTCGTTTACAAAATTTGAATTTTCAAATTTGAAAAATTCAAACTTTGATTCGGTTGACTAGTATAACTTTTTTTTGAACATTTGCTTGCCTTTCATTTTTAGAGCTCATCTTTCAATTAATGCAAAAAAAATTAATAGCTACAAACAAGAATTGAACACAAGACCTCATCCTTAAAAATAATCAACCATACCACTACACCACACCTATGTTACTTCAAACTTTGAACAATTCTTCATTAAGTAGTCGTCTCCATTTTGCTAAGCTATCTCATCATCACCCGTCTATCTAGTCACCCATCCGGCCGCCCTATCCGCCTCAGCCCGTCCCCTGTCCATCTCACCCCGGGGGCACTGTCCAGTGACCCAGAAAAAAAATTAGGGGACGGCGAGCCACGAACAAGAGATCTTCCACTGCAGATGCGAGAGTCGTCCTACCACCAGAACACTAAGGGCCCGCTCGTTTTCATTGGATCGGCCTGGTCCCGGCCTTCTTCCAGGGGAACAAAGTAGGCCGATTTGCTTTCCGGTCCGTCTCGTTTCGACCGGCCCGGAAACTAAAACGGACCCGTAATCGATTCCACTCAGTTCAAAAAGCCTAAGAACCAAAACTTACCACCGACCCGCAGGAACCGTTCCCCGTAATATATGGATGGAGCTTTTGTCTCCATCTTCTCTCTTTTTTTTAATGCATCTCTTTTCTCCTTTGGTAAAAGAGAGGATTTTGTATGGAGCAGTTGAGGACCTTTAGGACGAGCTTGGTAGTGTTGGTGTTGCGAGTGCATGCCAACGACGGTAGACATCAACCCCGCAGCGGAAAATTGATTAGTCGGACATTTGAGGCTATTGATGAGGTGGAGGTATGATGGGAAAGACCGGTAGATGACAAGTGTCTTCTGCAAGTGGACTTCACCATTCGACAAGACTCAGAGTAACTCAAGATAGCATATGGTGGCTTATAAGATATAAATGTTTTGGCTCTTGATAGGACATTTAAACCAGCGGGGAAGATTTACCATGTAACATTTTTATAAAAACTTCCGAAAGGTTCCTTACTAAGCATGCAGGTATACCTCAAAGTAAACCATATCAAGACTCACAACAACTTAGACAACGAACATGTGCTCTACTCGTCACTGAAGCTAAAGAACTTTCCCAGCTTCTCATCAGTTGGGAAGTAATCCAGGTGAAGAGAGAGTGCAACTTAGTAGCTCATGAATTAGCTCGCTTAGCTAGGCGTAATTCTCATTCTGCCTTCTGCAAAGGCCGGGCACCTGTGTGTCGAGCCCCTCATTATGGAGGATTGAAAACATTGTTATGCCTAGTTAATAAAGCTCTCTTTACTCGAAAAAAAGAGAGAGAAGGTGTGAACGAAAGAAAAAGGAGAGGGCCCTGCTGTCCTGCTGCCTTGCCACAGGGGGCGTGCATGACTTGCGCAGCTCCATTGCTGTAGCCACACTAGCTTTTGTTCAGTCACTTTCTTGGTTCTGTAGATGACACCGTCTGGGCATGTCTGGCCACACAAGCGGCGTGGGAAGCGTCGTCGTGCTGGAGTGACATGTTGTAAGGGGTTTGTCTCGTGTTACCGCGGTTGAGAAAACTGGTGCGACCCCCCGTGGTTGGGGCCGCGTGAAGCGGTGGTCGGCCAGCGTTGGTTGTACCCCATCTGACCCCACGCGCAGCGGACAACCTGCTCTGGGACCCGTCGGTTCTCCGGTATAGATATTTATCGAAAATATTTATACGCGACACTACCTGCCTTCTCTTGGAAAATACGATACTCTTGGGAATACTTTTAGGTGAAATGCTACAATAGTATATCCGTGCACTTGCAGATTCATTCGCAATTGTTAGATTACCAATAAACACCTCTAGCTTCGTTGTTGTGGATGTTATCCGAGTAGCGACATTAGTGAGTGTCAACACTCAATCTGATTTTTCGATTCAACCTAATGCTGAGGGCTACTTCATATGGAGTGTGAATTTTCATCACACCCCATACGAAGATTGAAGATTTTCAACATAACGGGGCAAGAGAACTTCCTAACCTCGTGGTAACCAAGACTTGTCCAAAGTTAGCATTCGAAAAGTACTCGATTGAAGAAAAGCACTCGGTTTAAGTTTGGAACTACTCGAAGCACTAGGCAAATACTAGGTTGACTGTTGACTGCAAGAGTTGACTATGAAGAGCTTCGGGGCTTGTCAGGTGGACATCCATAGGCCTACCGAAACTACATGGAATACTCTGGATACAGGGTAGTCAAGACGTGAAGACTATGATGAAGGACCGCATAGGACTCTATAAGACCCTTGCGGCGGCAGCGAGGCGGGCCTTTGGCGGCCACGCACGGGGGCGGGTTCCTCAGTGCCATTGCGGGCGGCCGGGCTCTCCATGCGCGCAAGGGCGGGCTCCAGGCGGCGGTGGCAGCTGCGCGCGCAGGGACTGAGCTCGCCTACCTGGAGCAGAAGGTAGCGTCCTTAGGTAGGGTCGTCGAGGAGCAACGCGAAGGCGGCCACCACGGAGGCGACGCAGGAAGCCGCGATTTGTCTTCTTCTCTCAACATATCATCCTGAGAGTTTCGACCACTATCCAATGCGAACTCACATCTCTTGTCAGGAGGCAAAAATCAGTAAGCCTCTGCTGCAGCATATGTTTATCTGCTCTTTCTTCTTCATGAAAAATCACTAGGAATGTTACATTCTGGTCAGATTTCGAGTAGTTGAAGAGTGTGTATTGTTTTCCTATCTGAAATTTACTGGATTAGTGAAATTATAGTCTTGCTTGAGTTGTCGAGGAAGACATCAGAGTGTGAATGATTGCAGGGGAAGATATTCTTTTCCCGGATGGATGTGGTGTAATTTTGGGTTTAATGTTATAATCTAATTGATGTTCTTTATACTCATCTCTTTCTTTCTCCTCTCATTTTTCTTTCCATTGTTTAGCTTCTTACAAGAACAACAAGTTGTTGAAGATCAAGAAGAACAGAGAGAAAAGATACAATGGTGGGAAGAAAAGAGAGGAAGAGAGAAAGGAACGAAGAGTAAGAGAAACATTTAATTTTCTTTTTGCGTGCATAAACGCCTTTAGCACCAGGTGATGTTTTCAATCGGTGCTAAAAAATGCCTCTATCGGCGTACATAAACCCAGTGCTAAAAATGGTTTCCAACCGGTGCTAATGGGCCTAAGTCGAGTAGTGACGCTTTGGTTGTATGTATGGAAGAAGGCTGCTCGTAAGGCCTAGCGTCCAAACGCGGCATGCTCTGCTCTGTAAAAGGCAGACACGGCAGGCGAGGGAAAGGGTAGGCTAACAGAGTTTTGGCCGCAAATTTCCATGACGACGATTATTTTTTTTGCGGGTCACAATAGATGACGATCTATACAAAAAGATGCTTATCGTAAACGCGTACCTATTATATTCCTTTCGTTATGGTTTCTTATGTGACGGGCTCTTCTTATCAAAGAGTAGAGTTTTCAAACTCGGCAACAAGTCGTTACGCTATATATACATAGCAAGATCTTTCTTTAACGAGGAATATAAAGGAAAATCTAATAAGATTACTAAGTAAACGCAATAACATATATATTATTAGTACAGTATCCAGCACTTGATATAGTCATAAGTGACTAATCATAATAGGGTTATAGGGGATCACGAACGATGAGATGCTAGAAACATTGGCTACTGTGATGGCAAAAGAAAAGAATGTCGGGAAATTAAAAAGCCCGCTTCGACGATCCCATGCTCGCATCAAACTGCGCGGACACTATTACGATGATCCGTGTTATTATCGTATAACAGCTATAGAATCAGAACTCAAACCGCTATAGCTCCAGCGCACGGTGGTCTACCGGCCGAGCCTGCCAGCCTCTCCATGTATATACAGCTGTTTACTTCCCCGTACCTCTCTATCTCTACCAAATCTCTACCTACCTAATCGACTAGAAGAAAACATTTTACTCGTGACGGATCACAGGTGACGGTTTAGAAATCCATCACAGATTTGCAATTTAGATATGAGGCCCATAATATAGCGACGGTTTAATGAATCCGTCACGAGCCAACCCATAATAGTGACAGTTTAACAAATCCGTCACGAGTCGGGCCATAACCTAGTGGTATTTAAATGACACATAAATTTATGTTTTCTCGCGTATATATTTTAATTTAGTATAGTCACTACTACAGAAAAGGTCATCACAGCCGGTTGGGGAGGGCTATCACAGCCGGTTTTGGGGGGCGGATGAGATAAAGCGGCTGTGATAGTCCCCCCTATCACAGCCGGTTTTCAAAAACCGGCTGTAATGACCCCATCACAACCGGTTTTCATCTAAACCGAAAATAAACCAAAATAAAATAGCAAAACATTTTATTTATTTGGGGATGGACCCCATCAGCCACCACCCACCGTCGGCGGGATTCGAACCCGCGACCTCACGTTCGTGCATAGCCTCCTCTACCACTGCACCACTAGTGTGTTTGTGTCTATATACCATTTTGATTCCCCTCATATTAATGTTTTCTGAGTGTAAATTGCTTATTTGAGGCTCTAAATGACTTCAAATAAAAAAGTGATGAACTACAATGTTTCATAACTTTTAAAGATCTACAACTTTCGTTTTGGTCAAAAGTTCATCCGAGGTCGGTTACAAAATTTGAATTTTCAAATTTGAAAAATTCAAACTTAGATTCGGTTGACAAGATGTCTTCAAATAAAAAAGTGGTGAACTACAATGTTTCATAAATTTTAAAGATCTACAACTAATCCGAGGTCGGTTACAAAATTTGAATTTTCAAATTTGAAAAATTCAAACTTAGATTCGGTTGACAAGATGTCTTCAAATAAAAAAGTGGTGAACTACAATGTTTCATAACTTTTCAAGATCTACAACTTTCGTTTTGGTCAAAAGTTCATCCGAGGTCGGTTACAAAATTTGAATTTTCAAATTTGAAAAATTCAAACTTAGATTCGGTTGACAAGATGTCTTCTAATAAAAAAGTGGTGAACTACAATGTTTCATAACTTTTAAAGATCTACAACTTTCGTTTTGGTCAAAAGTTCATCCGAGGTCGGTTACAAAATTTGAATTTTCAAATTTGAAAAATTCAAACTTAGATTCGGTTGACAAGATGTCTTCAAATAAAAAAGTGATGAACTACAATGTTTCATAACTTTTCAAGATCTACAACTTTCGTTTTGGTCAAAAGTTCATCCGAGGTCGTTTACAAAATTTAAATTTTCAAATTTGAAAAATTCAAACTTAGATTCGGTTGACAAGATGACTTCAAATAAAAAAGTGGTGAACTACAATGTTTGATAACTTTTCAAGATCTACAACTTTCGTTTTGGTCAAAAGTTCATCCGAGGTCATTTACAAAATTTAAATTTTCAAATTTGCCCTCCAAAAATGTGTTAGTAAAGAACCGGTTGTGATGCTCACCATTATCGATCGGAAGTTACAGCGCATGCGCAGAGTCTGTGCGCGTGCAGTTATTGTGGTTTGCGATGGCCTGCTTTTTTTAAGAAGTTGGCCTGGGCCCTTCGATGGCCCTATTTGCGATACAAGTTGGCCAGCGTATATATATATATGTACTCCGGGCCGGCCTTCTCGAGATCTCGATCGATCACATTCCTATCTTTCTCCCACTTATTTCTTCACAAATCGATCTCGTAGTTTGGAGGTAAGCAGATCGGCGCACGATGGAGATCATCAGGACACCGAGGTCGTCCGGCGGCTACCCCCAACGCATCATGTTACCATGCCCGCCGGTGGAGGCAGAGAATGTCTCCCACCGCGTCTTGAAGGAGCTCTTCGTCTATAGCGGGGAGCAGACGTGGGTGGTGGTGGCGTTCCTCACCAAGAACGCCAAGCCTCCCAACGTCGCCGTCGCCAACGTGGTGCATTCTGTGCTGGGGGACTGGCGGGTGACCAACTTCTCCTGCGATGATGACATCAACGGCAAGTACTTCGTGAGGCTGTCGTCGGCGGAGGACGTGGAGAAGTTCCACGGCCACGGCTAGTGGTGGTTGAGTGAGCGGGTGACCTTCCGTCGAGTCCTTCGTCTCGACGAGACGCCGGCTCTAACGGAGAGGGCCACCTTTGGTGGTGCAAACACACACCAAGATCCACCGCAAGCGCACGGATCAGCTGTAGCTTTTCCCTTAGAGTACTCCCCCAAGGTTTATCAATTCGTGGAACAAGTAGAATGATAGCTCTTACTTTATACTAATCTCACTAACGAAACTGGGTGTATGAGTTGTGTAGATAGACAAACTAAACTAGATTAATCTAAGAAGCAAAAGGTGGACACAAGAGAGCGAAGATTGGTACAAGAGAGCAACAAAGATTGATAAATGTTCCCTCCTAGGATCTCGGTTCATATGAATATGCATCTACTACACAGATAACGTTGCCTTCACTAGCATCATAGTGGTTATGCGGTCACTTAGCCTTTTCCCACCCACATACTGTCACTACACAAGGATAATCAACGTCTCGCTAACACATCCATATCAAAGCATCCGTAGAGTTAAACTAATCACCATGATTACCACAAACCCTACTAAGAACATATGCAGATCTCACACATGTAAATGAAGCATTGCAAAGACATAGACCATGAAGTATTGATAGGCATAATGTGCATATAGAGGTTACATATCATAGATCCATACAATCCTAGGGATGAATAGAGGCATTACCCCATCATCATACAGACATTGATGCACAAAGGGGTCATGGAGACTCTCAGAAACGTCGTCACCGAAGTTGGCGGTGAGGAGGCACAACAACTCCCTAGACCGATGGCCTAAGGGCTCCCTTGATCTCCTCGTCCTCCGCTGGTGTTGATCGATGCGAAGAACTCATCTAATCTCTGTCCCTCATCTTGTCATGGCGGCTAGGTCAAATCACGTCGGTCCTCCTTCCGTCTCTGCATCCCGGTGAATGGTCTTGTGCACTTATAGTTGTTGACGTCGGATGCGGCTGCCTTCGAGGCTAAGCTTCTAAATAAACCCTAGGAACATCGAGGGCTATCTGCTCGTGAAAGGGGACATCAATCCGGGCCAAAAACAGCCTAGGCAGCGCGGCCAAAGGGGTTCTTGGTCAGCCTAAGCCCTTTTTGGCCCCCTCGGTCTCATCTTTTGCGTGCAATCTTCTTTGATGTATATGAGTTCGTGTTTCAATTCTTGTGGGCTTTGGACTTCGGTTGCTCCTAGATATGGATGGGTCTTGATGTCTTCCAAGTCTATGTTGGATTTGTCTTGATCTCGAAGCGTTTCGGCCTTATCTTCAATTAAGCCTTATTGGAGTTTTGACCCGTTGGAGTAGAGCGTAAACGAGCTTCAGTTTCTTTGGGCTTTATTAGGGCTTTTGGCCTTCATCTTTTGTCTTGTTGTTGCTAGTCTCGCATTCTGTCCATATTTGCTCCAAAATAGCCATATAACATGTGTAAATCAAAATCCTACAAAAATATGCGCACATGTGGAAACAGGATTATTTCATATGCAAAGTGGCGGGTTAGTATAAGAATTAGTCCAAAAACTTCACCTAGAAGGCACTAAAAGCATGTCATTTAAGAGCGCCAACAATCCCCCTTACTTAAACAGTTCTCATCCTCGAGTAAGTCATTCTTGCTTAGAGGGAAATTAGCGTTGCCTTCCAATGTCGTCACTGCACTTAGTCATACACAACAAGCCATATTGCTCTCTCTTAAGAATTTAACACTAAGGTTCAAGTTGTAACCGATTTCTTTTTCATTATGGAAGATAGACTATCAATTAAGATCAAGCCACAATAAGAAATAAATGCAATGCTCTCATATTTAAGTGAATTTCAAACCTTTACCTTGTTTCATCATGAAGAATTTTCAAAAGAAGCATATCCAATGTAAGTGAGGTTCTCTTGCAAAAGTTCATAGAAACACTCATCTCATCAAGTCGCTCAAACCTATTATAGATTATTTTCAATCTATTCTACTCATGTATAAAAGTGGAAGGCTTATGTGGAGCTTGGTAGGTCAAAACAATCCTAGCAAAATATTATATCTGAAATATTGTAAAACCAAGAGAGAGATCTATTGGATTTACCGAGACTAGTCAAAAGGGCCATAAGAAAACAATGTATTTGCAGAGAGGGAGAGAATGGACACACATTTTTAGATGGTGGACATGTGCAAATGGCAAATGATGACACCGAGACACAAATGAAGTCCTCTTTATCGGATTGCACATGGTTGAAATAACTGAGTATGGAGTATATTTCATGAAACAAAGAGAACTGAGAGGACATTTATTTTCTTTCTTTTTATTTATTGAGTATGGAGTATATTATGTTTTTAAGAATTTTTATGTAGTTTTTTATTTCTACGTTAATTTGAGAAATGTGGAATTGATTAGTGCATTTTAGAGAAAGTTTACTAGATAGTTTGTAGATGGTAATTGTTTTTGAAGAAAATGTTATTATTTTGTTGAGAAATAAAAGTCTCGTGGTCATATCAATATGGCTTCTGGTGGAGGGAGAGGGACCAGTGATGGTGATCGTCGTTCGTCTCACGGGAAGGGTAAAACTCCAGTAGGACCTCATGAGAAGTCAAAAAATCCAGGAGCTTGGGTGAAAACAGCTTTGTTTTTTGCAAAAACAACCTGAAGAATGTGTTGCAAGGGGTGAGGAACCTGGTTTCGATCTTGAAGATCTGTTGCAGCGCGACGCTCCATCTTCACCCAACCCAGCTCCACCATCTTCTGCAGTAGGAAAAAATATATCAGAGCATCCTACTTTCCCACCCAAGGATGATTGAAGATCTAGGTCGTATTAAATGTTGGGAGTAGAGAAATTTATGTTGCTTTTAATAAATTATGTTGTAATATTCTATTTTTGAACCTTAAAGATCTATTGCATGTTGGATATTATTTTGACTCAATCTGGAACCTTGGTCGTGTTGCATGTTGGAGTTTTGGAAATAAATGTATTTTTCAATAAATTGCGTTGAATCAATTTTGAAACAGAAAATTAAATATTGTAGATGGACCAACAATGGATGTACGGCGGTTGGGCCACATCAGCGTGGATTAATAACCTACAATCTTTTCTCAATGCAACAGAGGTCAACACATCACCAAAGGGTTTAATATTCTGTCCATGCAATGTTTGCAAAAAATGAATGAATACAAGATAAAATTATTCTATAGTCCCATATTTATGATAGAGGTTTCATGAAAAGCTATAACGTTTGGACCAAACACGGGGAACTTGGAGTTATCATGGAAATAATGAAAAAAATGATGATAACAATGACATTTCAGACTTTCCATTTTTCTTCATGAAGCTGGTGGTTTTCAAGATGAACCAATGTACGAGTGTGAAGCAAATGTTGCACAAGAGGAGCCACCAGACGAGCTAGGGCCCACACGGACGCAGGAAATACTTCAAGGGAGGATATGGCAACGAGTAGAGACCGCGACGCAATGCAACACAGGACTCTACGAAATATGGAAACTAGTCGACAATAGGAAAGCACTCGCACAACGAGGCTTGCTCGGGTTATTACTTGAATTAGACTAGGAATCCACCCTTGTAACCCCTGCCCGCCAGTATATACGGCTGAGCAAGGACCCCTTTCAAACAACAAGTTATGAACCACAAGTCAGAGCATCTCATACAATCAAACCCATAGAATATAGAGAACCTCGACTAGTCTTGTAGATCATCGATCAACAGGGCAAGCTTGTACTTAATACAAGATTAGCAACAAGACATAGGGTATTACGCCTAATTGGCAGCCCGAACCTCACCCCTTGGGAGGACTGCCGGTAAAACACTGACATCTGGCGTGCCAGGTAGGGGTGATCGTCAAGAATCCCGTGGAGAATTCGATGACTTCATAACAAGACAAGATGATCCAGGAAGGCGCTGCTCTCGGAACCAAGCTCAAAGGGAGAATCAACGACAACGGCTTACTCCTGTCAGAAAGGGCATCGCCGAGCATGGAAGAGCTCGTCAAATATTTTGACGGAATCCAGCTGTCTGACGTCGTCAAGGGGCAACTGCTCGAATCAAGAAAGATCTCGAACTCCTCTTAGCAAATTTACCCCGAATCTGACTCCTTTTTGACGAGTAGTTTGAACACCCACCCAACCCTACCTACTTCCGGATTACACAACTTAGCATCTACTTACCAAAGACTCATATGCTCCCAATTTGAGTAAAAGATTGAGTAGTATGTGGATATCCTAATTCGGATCAGTCTAGAGCATGCTACTTCGTGCAAGGAGGCAGCTAAAGTACTCGACTACGACTCAGACTCAGGTGACAAAGGCCCTGATGGTGCAACTAGTCAGTGCTTATTTATAACCTCAACACCAGAAGGAAGAATTGTAGATTGGAGGCAGACAAACCACTCAATCAACAAAAGTTGCGGCTCACACATCTCAAGTTTCAAAACCGATCAAGATAGGTCTCAAATTGAGAACACCAACATGGCACACCATCAGGACCGTGCCATATACATGATTGGCCTCAAAGATTTTGAAGAAGCCAATATCTACAAAAGGGAAGCATTCCTTGAGCTTTCGGAAGCACTAAACAGTCCTCAGGAGCAGGAGAGGAAGAACAGTCGAGTGGTCAAAAACCAAAAGAGAGTAGAGCCACGCGCTACTCTACAGAATAAAATAGGCAACAGCAGATTCGCTCAGCCAAGCAAGTTTTGCAATTCTCCAACGGCCAACGCCATGGAACTACACTTCAGGCTATCCCTCATGCATCAAACTGCCAAAATCAAAAATCTTCTCGGGTTGACCACCACGATCATCAAACAACTCGATGATTATGAGGCCCCGCATGAAGAAGAAAGCAATGACTCAGAGGCACGTCTACAGATCGCCACAGTAGAACAATATGATCCTCAAAACAACTGGAAGATACAGCCTCAAGAGATTCAGAATACTCTCAAGAGAAAACCAGCCGAGGATGCAAAAGCAGTCATTCAACAGCTCAACGAGCTAAAAGCAAGCTCCGATTCAGCAGCATTCAAGGAAGCACTTAACAAGAGATGCACATTGCACCCAAATCAAAAGCACTTCACTAAAGAATGCTACACTCTGAAAAAGGCACTGGGGATCCCTGTGAAGAATCAAAAGACTACTTCAGTTCAGGACGTACCAGAGGAGCCTTACACCTATCAACACCATGATGCCATGGTGATGGTGATCTCTCGATCAATAAAGGGACACCAGGGAAAGAAAGCAATACCAGTATCCAGGCGATTCTTCCCAAGAAAAACAGATACCAACATTTCCTTCTCACAGAAGGACAAGTGGGCAACCTTTTCAGAGGCAAACCCACCACCACTCATAGTAAAACCAAAAATTGGTACTCTCAAGACTACAAAAGTACTAATAGTTAGAGGAGCCGGGCTTAATCTACTGACAGTCTCATCGCTACACGATAAGGGTTTCGACTCCAAAAAGTGGATGGTACCCTGGACCGCCCCGTTCTTCGGAATCATTCCAGGCATAGAAGCTATGCCAATAGGGTCTGTAACCCTTCCAGTAACCTTCAGTGACGGCAACAAGTTGAGGACAGAATGCTTGAGCTTTGAAGTAATCAACTTTAGTACTCCATACAACGCAGTTTTTAGAAGACCCGCTCTAATCAAATTTCAAGCTATACCAAGTTACAACTACCGCGTCCTCAAGATGCCTACTCAGAACGGCGTCCTATCACTTCAAGGAAGCCTAGGATAATGCCGCTGTTGCCACAAAGGAGTCGTCAGGAAGGTCACTCCTTCAATCAAGCAAATCTGGACAAAAGACTTCAAGCAGAAAAGCTCAAAAGACCCTAATCTATAAAGGGCACTATAATATCAAATAGTTCTTAAGCACATAAAAGACTAGATCTTTATACATAGACTAGTCCAATCGCTAAGTAGTTAAGAGATACTACTGCATATGTAACTAGGGATCATATTATATAGACTTATAAAAGTATCATCGATCGTGTTTCTGTGTAAAAATTCCCTCTTTGCGTCGGTCCTTCGACTACTTTGTCTATAAAAACCACTCGTCACAGATTTGGAAGGTTTTAAACATTAAAATAACCAAATCTGGGGGCCTTTGGTTTCCAAATTTTTTCTTTATGGAAGGTCGAAAGCCTTGAGGCACTAGCCAAAGGATTAGATAACCATAAAGCAAGAAAACGATTCACAGGGTACAAACGGTGGAACATCCACTCTTTATTCAAAAGAACTTGGTTACAAAAGCTGTCAAAAATCAACAGCGTTTACAAGAACAAGGACAGCAAGTAGGCAAGCATTTACAAGAACAAAGACGACAGGCCACCATAATCAGCCATACATGTAATCACCGTGCCTTCGACCCCAAGTGTAGGCTGCAAAATGCCCGTATCTGGCATCTTGCAACTTCTCTTCTAGCATCAAGGGCACGGGCGGAAAATCTGTGGAGGGAATACGAGCACCATAGGAGACCAGGTCACAAAAAGACCGGACCGTCTACACACAGCACGGCATCGAGGCACTGGACCAGACAGTAACCAGCGTTGCCACATACTTCCGTCCCAAGATCAACAAGACCTTTCAGAAGGAAGTAGAGGCCAGCACCGTACCGTCTACACCCAGTCCGGCACGAGTACGCTGTGTATGGTCCCTGGTGACCACCTCCCAATACTCCTTTGCAACTACTCTTCTGGCATCAAGACTTCAAACATGAGGACAACCTTGTTCGGGAGAAAGAAGAAGAGAGGAAGCTAATAGGAAAGCCAAGGCAACCATGACTCTGGAAGCATCGAGCTAACCATCAGCAAAGGCCAATTTATAGCCAGAAAGAAAGCAACTTCACTAAGCAAATCTCCAACAAATCAACATCTATTTATTACCAAGGGTTGTCAAGATTTCCACGCCCTCAAATCACGGAAGACAATCATGACCTATTATAGCCAGAAGGTGACACAATCAAACAAGGGTCCACTGTTTACACGTGAAGCTTTCAGCAGCAGACACGGCAAAAGATTCGATCCTATCTAAATAGCAAGATGGCAGCGAGGCGCGGATTCCACACCTAAGTCATGGGCTCAACAGGATCATACCAACAATGAATCACGACAATCAAGGACAAAGATAGGACTGCAGAGATAGAACTTTTCCAGAAGGACACGTCTCGTCAGGTTTCCTTTAGAGCTATTCGAGTACTGGCACAATCAAACAAGACCAGAAGAAGACGCCCAATCAAACTCAATAAACTCAAGGATTGTCTACCATCCCCTAAAAAGTTTTATATGGAAACAAAAGACACCCACGAAAACAAGTTCAAAAAGCAAAACAATGCTTTTTATCCAGGACCTCCGAGTGTTTATTTCCAAGAAAAATAACTCAAAGCGAGAGATAACTGAAGAGGTACGCTTGGCCTTACAGCAGCAACTCAGAAAACTGGGCCAGATAACAAAGCTTATAGAGTGAAACAGCATGCCAGGCAAACCACTCGGCTAAACTGGTTTCAGGAAAAACAAATAATCGGATCCATTCCGAGTACATCAAAGAGAAGTACAATTATTCCCAGGATCTCCGAGAGCTTATTTCTAAGGGAAGTAAACTCAAAGCGAGAGATAACTGAAGAGGTACACTGCCATACAGCAGCAAACCAAATGTCTGAACCAAATAGGGAAAGAGCATGTCCGGCAAACTACCCTGGTCTCAGAAACAAATTGGACACGATCCAAGTACTTCAAACGAGTACAACAAACAGAGCCTAGTCGACAAGACAAAAAGGCATCTCATCAAACAAGAGTAGGAAAAACAAATGCATGAGACAACGGTCAATCCCGCACTTTACAAAAAATATCATCTCAGATGGAGTACTTTCTCTTCATTGAAGAGAACAAAAACTACCCTACAAGATATCTAACCTCTCTATGACATGTTCAGCTATGGGCCGAGTGGACTCCAAGTACTCTTCAAACTTGGTGTCAGTACAATCATTGGCTTTCCCACCTAGAACACTAGCTAAACTAAGCTCCGGAACTAAAGAGTGTACGGCGGCAAGAACATTATTTGCTACAAAAGTACATGTACGACGCAAATACGAGTCGAAGCAATCAGGAAGATCTGCAAGACGGTCAACAAGGAGTCGAGGCCGGGAACCAGCAGGATTTGGAGCAATGGAATCCGCAACCGCCTTGGCAGCCACATCCAGGTCTTCATAACACCTGATAAAAGCTTCTTGATCAAGCTTCAGAGCATTGTACGAACCTTGAAGATTCTTCAGGGTTCGCTTCAACTTCTCGCTCTCATCAACATCATTCAGCATAGCATCCTTCCACTTGTTGCGGTCGACCTGAAGCATGGCATAGCCAGTCTCCAATTCTAAAAGGGGGGAAGAGAAAGATCAAGTCAGTAAACAAACATCAAAAGCAAAAGACAAAGGCCAGGAGTCAAGTACTCACTTTGCAGCTTACTCTTCCAAGAATAGATCTCACTGGCATGTTTTGCCTTGACAGCCTCAATATCAGCATAATTATCAATGGTGTCGATAATCCTGTCAGTGGCCTCATTATGATCGCGGATACTCTTCCAGCGAGCATCCTCGAACATCTTATATCGAGTCTCAAGATCAGCGTTAAGCTTCTCAAGCTCTGCCACCTTGGACTCAAGGGAAAGCACTCTACCTTTCAAAACCTGAGGATCATCAGGCAACAAAGCAAGATTCTCCCCTTGACCTGAGGAAGTAGCAGCGGAAGCAGCAACAACAGCTCCCTCAGAAGACGAAGGTACTGGTCCAGTAGTCGGGTCAGTAGCAGGAGAACTCAACTTCCTAGGAGTTTCAACGATGAGCAAAGTGCGTGAAGCACTCGCTCCCGAGTCAGCATCTCCTTTCCCCAAAAGAGAAGAACTTGAGGGCGAACCAGTCGGGGGCTTTCTCAAATCAGAAAGGCGGACAGAAACTCTACAAAATAAAGGCAGTAAGAATAAAAACAAGACCAAAGTCCAGAGTAAGAGTTTCCATGTACAAACCTGTCTGAACTAGACATACGAAGACAAGGAGTGCCAAATACCAGTCTTCGTGGCTTCTTCACACTGGCACTTGACTTCTCAGACAACGAGGACCTCATGGCCAACGAGTCAACCACAACGTCCCCACTCTCCTTCTCAGGCAGAATAGTAGAAGCAGTCTTCACAGCTTCTTCCAAAATAGAAGAAGAACCAGCCTTCTTAAGAACAGGTCCGGGGGCTGATGAAGACATATTCTCGGGATCAATCCTACAAGAAACAAAAATCAAGAAGAAGATCCACAAAAAAAAGAGACGATCAAAAAATCACACAAAGAGCATAAGGGTTACCCAGTCTCAAGCGTCTCAGCAAAAGAACTCGGGGGCTCCCCCGGTAAGGAAGGAGAATCACTCTGCGACACCTCACGAGGGATCTTAACCTTACAGACGCAAACCTGAGGCTTCCGCCTTATCCCAAAGTCATCAAGAGAGGAACCATCATCTCCAAATACGTTGTCGACTTGCTCTTTCTTGACTTGTAAAGAAGCAGCGGAAATCTACAAAATCGACATATAAGAAAACCACTCTAGAGACAAAAAACTAGTCGAATAAGACACAAGGACAACGTCAAGAACCTGAGGGGGAGGATGCTCTCGATCATAGAGTTGAGGCACAAAAGGCTTCATCACAACTCCAGGAAGCATCAAGCGGAATCTCTCCAGGATCTCTTCCTCAGAAAGATCTTCGGGGCTCATACGAGAAGGCTCATCACGACCAATGTACTCAAAGCCAAGTGACTCTCTTAAGCTCAAAGGTTGAATCTTACGCTCAACCCAGCTATACACGACCGAGGCAACTGTCACCCCCTGTTTTTTCAATTAGTCGATAATCTTAAAGTAAGGCGACAACTTCTCGGAGTTACCACAAGTGGGAACCTCACTCCAACGCGGCTCGCTTACAGGAGCCTTTCCAGTAAATTCTAGCAAAGCAGGCAGATGGTTCCCAACATATCACCACGACTGCCTCCACTCGGTTCCAGATGAGGGCAAAGAGTACTCGAGATATTTTTGTCTAGAACCTAACCGAAATTGTACAACTGCTCCCCCAACGGGCGAGATAGAGAACTCTTTTGAAAAAGGAACAAGGACAAACAACTCTCGAAACAGGTCAAAGTCCGGGTAAATTCCAAGGAAAGCCTCGCAAAAGTGAACAAAAGCAGAAATATGGAAAATTCCATTAGGATCAAGATTCTGGATTTCAAGGTGATAAAAGTCAAGAAGATCATGGACGAAGCGGCAACATGGAAATCCAAGGCCCCTCTCCATGAAAGAAGAAAATACACAGATCTAATCAACTGGATCTAACGGATGATTCTCAAATGGAGGAGGAACAGGCCATTGCAAGAACATCTGATCTTTCAGCAATCCAAGATTCACAAGACGCTCAAGATCAGCCTGCTTCACCACTGACCTTTTGATATAAGTCGGCCACGGCGGATAATGCGGGCCATCAAGGCATCAACCCTCCCAAGCTTTGGAGGGGGGAAGAGCCGGATCTGACGTCGCACGCTTACGCTTCTTGAGTCCCTTCTTATGAGGGACCGGCTTCCATGTAACAGGTCTCTTTGTACGCATTGCAATCACAGGAATTAAGAAGAAGAAAATTCAGAGGGAAGCAAGATGGCGGCGGCAATGGACCTCCGACGAATAAGGAAGAGGAGGGCAATAGCTTTTTCCAAAGGAAAGGTGAAAAGGTAAAAACCCTAAGGAAAAAGGTTACTTTATAACTGGCCATAGGGAAAAACCTAGGGAAAAGTGCCTATCCTGGATAACAGATATCATTCAGCTTTTAAAGGAGGAAAAGACGTTATTTAGATTTCTGTTTTTAGAAGAGCTCCTAAAAACAAAAGTCTATTCAACGATCTTTGCCTTTCTTAAATTCAGGGACTTTCATTATCCACGAGTACCTTAGATCCTTTTTACCTTTCCGTCCCAAAAGGAGTGGTTCAAGGCTTGGGGGCTACAGGGCACATGGATCGCTAACGAAAAGTTTTTTCAAATTTCTACCAAGGATTCAAGATTTTTTCAGGACCTTCAGCTCGAATCATCATTCAAACTAAAGTTCGGGGTTACTTCATATGAAGTGCGATGCCAAAATCACACTCCAAAAAATTGAAAAGAACACCATAAGGGCTTGAGCACCTCACAGCCTCATCCTTACAAGAACTGCAGTCCAGGAAGTACTCGAGGATTCCTCAAGAAGACCAAGAAGTACTCGAACCAGCGGTCCAAGCACTCTCAAGACGAAGAAAGAACTCGGCTATGAAGCGCTCGGGGGCTTGTCGGACATGGAGGCCTAGGGCCCACACGGACGTAGGAAATACTCCAAGGGAGGATATGGCAACGAGTAGAGACCGTGACGCAAGGCAACACAGGACTCTATGAAGTATGGAAACTAGTCGACAATAGGAAAGCACTCGCATAACGAGACTTGCTCGGGTTATTACTCGAATTAGACTAGGAATCCACCCTTGTAACCCTGCCCACCAGTATATAAAGCTGAGCAGGGACCCACTCAAACAACAAGTTCTGAACCACAAGTCAGAGCATCTCATACAATCAAACCCATAGAATATAGAGAACCTCGACTAGTCTTGTAGATCATCGATCAACAGGGCAAGCTTGTACTCATATTCACCCTACGTAATACAAGATCAACAATAGGACGTAGGGTATTACGCCTAATTGGCGACCTGAACCTGTATAAATCTCGTGTCACGTAATCGTCGAGTTCCTGATTCTACTGTCACTCCATCGAAACTCTACTACCTAGGGAAACCCCTTGGTAGGACTGCAGGTAAAACACCGACAGGTGTTGCTTGACGCATAACATGACAGTGAAATTGTGAAGGAGGCTTTAAAGTTTGAGAAGATATTGGAGGACCACCGAAAGCTATTATACCCTGGTTGCAAACCGAAGCAGAAGAAGTTAGGTACCGCGTTAGAGATGCTGAAATGGAAGGCAACTAATGGTGTCACCGATAAGAGATTCAGTGAGCTACTAAACATTGTAAAGAACATGCGATAAGGGATTCAGTGAGCTACTAAACATTGTAAAGAACATGCTTTCTGAGAGTAATGAGCTGCCGGTGACAACATACAAGCTAAAAAGATGGTTTGCCCAATTGGATTGGAGGTACGACAAAAGATTCACGCAAGTCCTAACAACTATATCCTGTATCACGACAAGGAATACGAGAATTTGAAATCTTGTCCAGTTTACAGTACGTTAGTACCGGCTGGCTATGACCGGTACTAACGTGCGACACATTAGTGCCAGACTTTTAGTACCGGTCACAGCGACCGGCACTAAGCCGTCGTGTAATCGTTACTGAAGGTCGTTTTTGCAGGCAAATGACTACCGAGCCATGCCTTGCATATGTGTCATTCTTCTACAACCTCTTTGGTGGGCTTTGGCATGGTGCTCCAATAATGCTTGAGGCCAAATATCTCTTTAATATTCAAGCAAGAATAAAAAATAAAAAGATGAGTAAAATTCACTAGCAGACGTCATCTAGGCCCATTATTTTCCGAATATAGAAGCGCATTCTTAAACTTGCACTACAAGAAAAATGACCTTTGGTCCCTTTTCATTTAGTACCGGTTGTCTAAAACCCGGTACTAAAATGGTCACCGACCCATTTAGTACCGGTTTGTAACATTGGGAGCCTCGGAGAGCCATTTAGTCCCGGTTTGTAACACAAACCGGTACTAAACGGTGCACGTTAGTATCGGCTAGTGTTACAATCCGGTACTAAAATGGTGTGCCACTTTAGTCCCGGTTTGTAACACTAGCCGGTACTAACATGCACCGTTTAGTACCGGTTTGTGTTACAAACCGGGACTAAATGGGCCTCCACGGATTACTTTAAAAGGAATGCATCTCCCACTCAATCACAAGTGATGCATAGGTGGGATGGTAAGGAAGCTATGCGCGATGCCGGAGGTCGTGGGTTCGAATCCTCGCGGCCGCGTTCGCGCATTTACGCGTGAAAAATTCGCGTGACTTGTGTGTAAAGTCGTTTAGTACCGGCTGATAACAGGCCGTGTTCGCGCATTTACGCGTGAAAATTCGCGTGACTTGTGCGTAAAGTCGTTTAGTAACGTGCACCGTAGTCGTTTAGTACCAGCCGGTACTAACGTGCACCGTTTAGTACCGGTTGTGGAACCGATACTAAACGACGAGACACTTTAGTCTCGAAAGTTTAGTACCGGTTCCACAACCGGTACTAAACGCGCCTGGAGGAACTGCCAGGAGAAGAAGTTGCTGGATCCGTCGGCCACGTACAGGCCCTACTCCGAGATCGTCGCAGATATAGAGCGCATGATGCATGCAGGACAACGCCCGCATGCGCGCACAGCTTGACGCCGAGGAGGCCGCAGGCGACTTATCATACCGCCCGTTGGCTTCTCTGTGAGCCTGACAAGACCACCGCTTGATATATATGAAGAGCGCATGATCGTTGTTTTTTTTTAAAAAAAAGAATTAGAAAATGCAAAACCAGGTCAAATTAGTACGTTTTGATAGTTATATGGCCTTTCCTACCCAGTTCTGCAGTTCTGAGTTGAAAATCATACTTCTGCCATAGTTGAGGAGTGATGATATGATTTTTCTCTAAAAATTATTGCCATTTTCTATAATCTTGGTGAAGCCTTGACATCTTGGGAACCACTTCCAGCTAATGTAAAATATTATTTTAGCCGCTGCGTATGCAAAGATGTAAAAAAGAACTGATTTTCGTATGATAGGTTCGTCCTCTACTTCCACATTATTGAGTGCCTTGTTCATGTTCTATGTATTGTGTGTAATATAGTCTCTTGCCGTCCGTGACAACATACTGGTAGTGTTCATATATAAGTATACTAGGTGATTTTACGGAAGTTGCTGCGAGATTTTAAAGAGTTTTTCGATAAACTATGAATTATTGTGGTTGATTAGTTGCTCGTAAAAATAGTGTACTTGTAGAAATTATTCGGATAGTAGCCATATGAGATATCTCTTGATAAAATCATAATTTTTTATGTTACTTTTAAATAGATAAGAAAAACCAATAAGATATATGTCTAATGAATAGAAAATGTGCACCAAAATGTTTAAACAGTTAGAATAATCTAGATTCAAGATGATATGCACCAAATAAGAGAGAAATAGCATTTAATGCATCTTAGTGAGGATTACTTATTATATAAGTTTATATAAGTTATATGGATAACGGGCCGATCAAATACTGAACGCACAAAAATCGCACTGCTCATGTGTATATATATACCCCTATCTATATCTCTTCCTAGTAATTCGAACTCAAACCGTCTCGGTTCAGAATTCAGATACGCCATGGACAGTCCCTTGTAATACTCCGGCCCATTAGTATTCTGGTTTCGATCCGTTGTGGCCCAAGTGTCTTATTGTGGTGGAATTAGTCCTACCTTGCTAGTCTAAGTCGGTTCGGACCAGTTTATGAGTCTTCGTATTTCAAATATAGCACCTCTCATGGTTAACCTTCTAACATGAAGCGAGGACGAAAGTCTAAGCGAGGTGCTATGCATATGCGGGCTCGTTCCACGCACAACGGGAGAATTGGCCTTTAGTACCGGTCACAGGACGGGTTAGTACCGGTCTAAAGGTCCGGTACTATTACCAGCCGGTACTAACCTCCTTTATTCTTTTAATGGTTTTTTTCTGATCTTTCTGGTTTTACACGTATTTGTAGCGAATGCGACTACATACCTGTACTACTGCATTGCACGTATTTATATTACGACGATATCGTATTAATATTATATATATACATACATAAATATATAGAGTTTACTACCCAATACTTGAAATAATATGATTAACATCTACATGAATGTGTTTTTAAATGTAATTTGCTTAGTGGAACATGTGTAATAAACTTATTCGTTTCTACATGAATGCCTTTCTTTTCTAAACTTAATTGTTAATTGGTATAATTTATACATAAACAATTACAAATAAAATATGACTAAGTTTATTACGAGTTTTTCAATTATAAATATAATATGAGTAAATTCTAATAAAGTATGTTTTCGTAATTAAAATAAATGAAGCATCTAGCTCTTGTTTTGCTAATTGAAATCTTTCAATAGTTTATTTATAATCACAGTTCCGTTTTCAGCGTTCCTTGCGTCTTTGCGTTTGTAGCAACGAGCTCCTTCGTTTAGTACGCTCTTTTAAAGCTTTTATTTTGATTGGTGTATTGTTCTTAGTTGTTTTTTTTTGTTTGCTCTAGAATGTTTGCTTAGCTTGGATGATTGCTGCGAGTAAAAGGAACATGGTTCGAGAGCTTGAAGAGCTGAAGATAATCTGAGCAGCTATTCTCTGGAATTAAGGCAAGTGTGTCCTTATGCTTTTATCCCAATAACTATATTTAATCACCTTTGCATGTGCTTGCATTAATTTGATTGGTCCTATTAAGGTTTGCCTAGTCTTTATCATTGCTCCTTGTCAACCTGGGTTTATGTTTATGTTGGGTAGCACTGCTAGTTGCTATACTTGGGTTATGGTGGTTGTTATGAACAACAATAATAAACATGCTTTACTTTATGCTATACCCCCGGTTAATACAAGATCATATGATTTAATCGGAACATGGAGAACCACCCGGGAAAACAGTACAACCATAAGACTAATGGGCTTTGGTCTTGGCTAAGGTGTGTCCATTGGAGAGAGTTTATACATCACGCTGATCATAAATCCTTAGGAAGCTATCCTTACTAGGGAATCTTTGTAAAGGCCTCATAGCGTCCCTATGTAATCACACCTCGGTAGTGTGATATGCGCCTGTGTGGTGCTGCATGGTTGGGTTTAAAGTTCTTTTGGACTTTTACGCGACTTATGGTGAAAGTGTACAACCTCTGCAGAGTGTAAAACTGTTATAACAGCCGTGCTCACGGTCAAGAGCGGCCTGGTCCCTCACATGATAATTGAACTTGAAGATGGACTTAAATCGTGGTTCTAGTTGTGCCATGTGCCTATGGGGCTCTGTTTATAATAATGTGGGTTTTGATATATACTTATATCTTAGTAAATATGTGCTAACTAGAAGATTGACCAACTAAAATTGCTTAGCGCTTTAAACCCTCAGCCTCTCCTTGATTCAGCCTTGCATTCATACTTTCCCCACCCTTGCTGAGTACGACATGTGCTCACCCTTGCTATAAACAATGTTGCTCAGAAGAAAGAAGCTACTATGGAGTTCTTTGAAGATGTTGCTGAGTTCTAGGCGTACGCAACCCCCGGTCGTCTGCTTGTGGAGTTGGAGCCTCCGTTTCCAGGATTTAGCTGTGTAATCTCTGATAGTCTCTTTATTTATTTATTTTTATGTGATATTGTCTCTTTTATTCACTTTTTGTTCGCCATATGTGTGAAACTTGATCCTGGCACACATACGATGTGCACTCGGTTTTGTTTTTCAGAACCGGGTGTGACATACCGCGACTCAATCCCCCCTTGCCCTTATCAGGTAAAGCTATCCCAAGCCAGAGTCTCTAATGACTCAGCCAAGACCAAAGCCCATTAGTCGCATGGTTGTATTGTTTTCCTGGGTGGTTTTCCATGTTCCGATTAAGGTATAATATTCTTGTAAAAGCATAAGTAGAAGGATGGTTAGGGTCACTTGCCTTTCTCCAGCGAAAAGCTACTGTGTCTTCTGCTCTTACTCTCTTGAACTCTTATTCTTCAAGCTTTCAAACAGCAACACTTCTACTCGAAGCGAAAAAAAGGCACAAACATCTAGAGCAAGCAAACAAAGGAGCAAAAAATAAGAACAGTACACCAATCGTGATAGACATAGAACACTCTAATTTATTCTAGATGAGCACAAGAATGACTAAAAAAATGTAAATTGAGGAAGATATCAGGAGTACAAGGCTGCCAACGATCAAGAGGTTAAGGACACATTTATGAATTAAGAAATAATCTGTAATGAGGAATTATTGCACAGGAGCGATATTAGCATGATGGTATAACAAGGAAAAGAGAAATAAGTGAATAATGAAGTTAGGATATCGATCATCAAGGATTTTCTTAGCTGAACAAATTAAAGGACTATAAAGACCACAAGGTTTCTGATCAGCCAATACTGTAGTTGAATGGAAAGGATGCAAATTTATTAAATAAAGGATTATACACGTGGAACCAAATATTGGTGGAAGGGGTTACCATAAGCCGGCACAAGTGCAGGACAGAGGTGACAATCCTGGCCGTCTGTTCTTGATAGGCAGGTCCAGGTACGTATACACAAGTGACCATATTGGTGCATATACGTGCATGTAGAGAAAGCTAAAACAGAATTGTTGCATAAGCATGGTGTAAGCATGATGTCATCGGGTACTTAGGCATTAAGATAATGTGGTGAATGAATTAAAGTGCTAATTAACAGCACCTTGCTTGCATGGTGACGGACTTAAGTTAATCTTGCGGTGAGGAGGAAAATACATGGACCTGCACATACGAATGGAAGTTGGGCAAGAAGAAACTCATGGCCGAGTCTGATCGTCGTTGATGCACTGCAGCAAACTGCATGATTGAGCTCTCGTCACGTTAACAACTTGTACAGAAAACAAATCGAGGGACTTTGAGAGAGAGCTTACGTTGGGCAAGATGAGATTGGTTCAGCAATATATGAACATACACGTCGTGTAGTTGCTCGGCAATAAGGGATTAAGCATGGTGCGTTGCCGGTGTGCTTCAGTTGTAGATCGACGACGGTGTCTTGTGGACGACTTCATGGAGCGAGGCAAAAACTCCTAGCAGCGACGCCTTGCTCCAATGGCGTCCGACGGCGGCGTATTGATCAGTGGACGGGTGTCGCACTCGTCGCGGCGGCGCACAGCAACACGATGGTGATGGCTCGCACGAGGTCGACGGCATTTGCCTGCAGCTCCATCCGGGCGGCGCTAGCTAGGGCACAAGCGGCGGCTGTGGTACTCGGCATCGGGTTGGGGTGGTGAGGACCCGGTGTGTCCGAGGACCGGTGGATGGTCGCTTCCTGGTGTGATGAGTGATTGACAACGTGGTGTGGATTGACGTTTCCCTTGGCTCAAGTATTGCAGGTGTAGAATGCGGCTTGATTGCATTGGTGCAGGTGAAGAACAGGCGCGAAAGGTCTTAGCCATGGCGGCCTCCGAGTAGCGGAGAGACAAGTAGGCTTGGTTAGAGGGACCCGGTGGCCGGATGGATCAAGTGCGGTTCACATGCTGGCAAGAACGAGCAAGGGGACATGGTTCCGGTGCGAGGTAGCGGCTCACAACCGAAGCTCGTACGCGGACATGAAGCCGGTGCAAGGTGGCGGCTAACGACCGAAGCTTGTACGCGGGGTTTGGTGATTTGGCCACAAAATCATCGGTGGACGGTTTCCCTTGGTTTGGGCCTCAAAACCAAGGCCGAGGACTCGACGTAGCGACGGCCCGGCCTGTCAGCCAGGGGCGGTCCAACCGCCCCCAGGGGCGGTGTGACCGGTCCTACCTGGGCAGGTCGCCCGTGAGCGTCGAGGAGCTTCGATCCGGAGGACACGCGGCGTGATCGCAAGGCTTGCGTCGGAGGGAAGCTAGCTTGCGGTGGAAGGTGTCCCAGCCGGAAAAATCTTCGCGGAAAATGTCATATTCGCCCCTGAGGGGTATGTATCGCTTAGGGGTAGTTTAGTCTTTCGAGCACCACCATTTGGACTATATAATAGACCCCCTAGGGGTGGTGGCGGTTATCTCTCTAGTGATTTTCATTTGGCTTGTTTAGTTTCCCTTCCCTTTCATCCTCTCTACTGAGAACTATTTTCTTTAATCCTTTGTAGTTTGTATAGGTGAATTCATGGTTGGTTGACGGAGTTTAATCTATTCTAGTTTGTTCCATGATTTGAATTCCCGAGCTCTTTTTCTTTTTCTCATTTTCGGAGCTATTTTTAGAGCCATTTTTGGGGGATTTTCGTTCTTCGATTTCTAGGGAGTTTTCTCTCGGATTTCTTTGGGGGGATCACACATGAGTGCCTTGTGCCTCTTTTCTTGGTAATCTCTTGCCCCCAAACGCCGGTAATCGCTCTAGATTTGAAGATTTCGGGATGAACTCGTGGTGGGTGTGTTCTTCATGAGATTTGAGATTCTAGGAGTTCTAGGGAGTTAGAGGCCGAGAGTTTTGGAGCATACCCTCTACTTGAGGTATACATCATCTCTCCAAAGTTTCGTCTCAAGAGCTCAAGCCGTTTGGGAGATCCATTCACGAGATTGAAGAGTTGACTTTCGGGCTGGGCTGTTTGCATGTACCAGGCAGTGCCGAGTTTGAAACCCGGCATTGCCGAGTACATACACTCGATGGCTGCATGTACTAGGTAGTGCCGAGTTTGAAACCCGGCAGTGCCGAGTACATACACTCGAGGGCTGCATGTACTAGGCAGTGCCGAGTTTGGTAACCCAGCAGTGCCGAGTACATACACCCAGTGACAGATTTGTCAAGTTTTTGGATCGAGGATTCTTTCTGTGTTTCCGCTGCCTGTTTCTTGTTCCTAGGGTCAGTAGCATCTCAGTTGCTACGTGATCTTGGCAAGATCGTGTTACGAAGTCTGGAAGTGATTTTGGGGTGAAAGCCGGATTTGGAAAAGAAAGTTTTATCGGATCCCATTCACTCCCCCCCTCTCTGGTCGCCTGATCGGTCCTTCAATTGGTATCAGAGCCGGTTACGGGTCTTTGTGACTCTAACCAGTCTAAGATCCAAAGATAGCGTACCAAGATCGGGGTTCCGGGCCT